>JAXCGZ010000724.1:0-44791 GCA_037179515.1 Halocaridina rubra
ACATAAAAATATACATACATCCATATATATACACATATAAATACATATATGTATAGATATTTACATACAATAATACATACACGGTAGGGAAAAAATTAAAGTATTCAGTTTTTGAGCATGTAGTTTTTGAATGTATATTTAGGAAAATACGTTGAAGGTAAAAGTGCTATGAAATAAAAATTTAAGGAAAAAGGAAGGAAAATTTTAACTGAAAGAAGGTCGATACGTATCCACTTCTCTTTCACGGCCAAAGAACCATGAAGAAGTATTAGCCTTACCTATTCAATATAGAATGATGAAGCGGTTGACAAAATTAGGTTTTAGTAGTAGTAGTAGTATTTGTTGCACTCCAATACTTTTTGTAGTAATAGTAGTAGTATTAGTCCTTTAAGTGTTTCTTGTAGTAGTAACTAATAGTAGTATACCTGTTAAGTATTTGTAGTAGTAGTAGTAGTAGTAGTATTCCTTTGTGTTTGCAGTAGTAGTAGTAGTAGTAGTAGTAGTAGTAGTAGTAGTAGTATTCCTTTGTATTTGCAGTAGTAGTAGTAGTAGTAGTATTTTTAAGTTTGTTGTAGTAGTAGTAGTAGTAGTCGTTTAAGTATTTTGTAGTAGTAGTAGTCCTTTAAGTGTTTTGTAGTATCAGTAGTGGTAACAGTAGTAGTAGCAGTAAAAAAAAAAAAAAGCTCCATAAGCACTGCAGGCCAGAGGTGGCTGCAAAGTATATGGGTCATGTGAGTGCAGGTGTAATGTAAAGGACCTTGGAGACGCTCTTGTATTTCCCACTGCAACACATTAATTAGCACCCGAGGAATCAGAAATTCTTGTCTTATAATATTCAAGTAATTTTTTTAAAGTTTCCAATTAAAATATTTTTTAAGGAATTCGAATGCATATATATTGAGAATATTCTTCTTCTTCTTCTTCTTCTTCTTCTTCTTCTTCTTCTTGATGCTTGCGTCTGTGAATCTTTCATTTGTTTCTTCTTCTTCTTCTTCTTCCTTTTTTCTTCTTCTTGATGCTTGCGTTTGTGCATATCTTTCATTTGTTTCTTCCTCTTCCTCCTCCTCTTCTTCTTCATCATCATTTTCTTCTTCTTCCTCCTCCTCCTCCTACGCTGTTTACGTCAGGGACACAAGTCTATGTATACCGTTCATTTGTGATTTCTTTGCATTCGTCAAATGTGTTGGAAACATTAATATAAAATTTTGCTATTTCGATTTTGAATGTGTATTAAACTCCCATCTTATGTTACAGTTGAGGATACCCTGCTCTTTACAGCGTATTAATGGATTATATTAGGTGAAAAATACATGTTAAACTAGTACATGTTTTTACGATGAAATACACTTTCCGTAATATTCATGACGTCATAGACACGTGTAAACATCTCGCTGAGCTCTAAAGTGAGTGGTTCTAGCCAGATTCTCTCTCTCTCTCTCTCTCTCTCTCTCTCTCTCTCTCTCTCTCTCTCTCTCTCTCTCCTTAAAATATTTAAGAGTAGCTGCATCACATATTTAAAAGCATTTTATTTGAATTTTATACATATATCACTGTTTGTTCTCCATGAGCTGTATATTTCATTATTTGTAATAATATTTATACTAATTCTTTTCTGCCCTCATTGGGTATTGATCTGAGAGAGAGAGAGAGATCCAGCATCATCATTCATTCATTCACTGATCTAATGGATAGTTGTTGATCCCTAAGGGCCTTTTCACATCCATCAGTGTTTGTTCAGATTTTTCCTTCTAACTTTTTATTACTTGTATATTTGACTACTTCTCTCTCTCTCTCTCTCTTTTTTTAAATAACTTATTTTTCATCCTCTTTCTTCTTCTTCCACCACAGACAGTTCTCAATTCCCTGTTTGAGTGGTTTCTATCTGTATGCTAATATTCGTGCAAAGTCATACGAAAGAACATGTGTCATGCTGAGTGTGCATTTTGTCTGTCTATCTATCTGTATATCTATCTCTCTACCTATCTATCTATTATATCTATATATCTACCTATCTATTTATATATCTGTCTATCTACCTATTTATCTGTTATATCTAGATCTAAGCCTACTTGTATTTTTTAAATCCACCAACAGGACAGCATGATTTGACGAAGTTGTGTCAATATTTAGCTAGGTAAATTATATGTTCCGGTTTTACGTTACGGACTCCCTTTTCTACTAAGGGCTAGGACGGTTGCCTTCTTGTGAGGGACTTGTTTTGCAGATGTAATCCTTACCCTGAGTGCATGCCCTTGCTAAGCTCAGACCGTGACGGGGCGCGAACCCTCGACCTGACGCCTCAGAATCACGAACGCTACCGCTTGAGCCACGGTGACTACATAGCTAGGTAAGTTATATATGGAATACCTAATCATGTGCATGAAAAAGAGCCATGTGCTCATAACTTCGTCTGCAGTGATTGGAGAGGGTCTTAGGTCCCGGCTATTTGGTAGGAATATAGTCTAGTTCTTGTGTTATCACTCTCCCTTGCCTCTGACATTCAATAAACACCTTTAACCCTTAATAATTTTATTTCAAGACAGTCACGCTCTGTGACTAGGCCTATCATCAATATACCCTCGCGGGGAATATTTCATCACTTTTATGGATATTGATTGGCGTATTTTTAGATGAGATGAAGGGTCTTCGATTAGGCGTATTATGAAAGAAATTGTAAGAATGCTTATCCTTCCCTAAGGGGAGATATATATATATATATATATATATATATATATATATATATATATATATATATATATATATATATATATATATATATATATATATATATATATATATATATATATATGGAGATAGATAGATAGATAGTTAGAGAGAGAGAGAGAGAGAGAGAGAGAGAGAGAGAGAGAGAGAGAGAGAGAGAGAGAGAGAGAGAGAGAGAGCGAATTCACATTCCGCAATTTTCTCAGGTGGAAATATTTTAATACTTCATTCAGAAATTAATCTCTCTCTCTCTCTCTCTCTCTCTCTCTCTCTCTCTCTCTCAATCAATCAAGTTACTTGTTCGGTGTAAAATCGGACTCAAAATTTTCTTGTTCGAACCATTATCTATCCATCCATATATATATATATATATATATATATATATATATATATATATATATATATATATATATATATATATATATATATATATATATATATATATATATATATATATATATATATATTTCTGTTTCATTTTTCTATCTTACTTTCCCAACTCAAGAGCAGGTCATCTGTGTTCAAATTCCTCTGGGAATGGTAACTTGCAATGTTGAGATCCATCGATTTCAGTTGTATTTTCCACAGCTATAATACTTTTAATTTTCCTTCTTGGCTAACTGATATCTCAGTTTGATATTAAATGGAAGACAAAATAAACGGATAGATAGATTTCGATGGATAGTGAGAGTTTTTTCACATTCTCTTTGTTTCATCTTTCTCGTTCTCTACCTATTTCGTTAGTGACTTCACATCAGCTTTGCAAAGAGGAATAGCGACATCATTTTCACCATCTTAAATGGCATCCAGGTCTTACCATGATCTGGATTTCCTGACTTTCAACTGATTACTGCTGCACTTAAATTATGCGTGTGGATTTCGCATCCTAATTGGCTTGACGGGTGTGAGGAGAGTTGCCATATGATGAAGCGGTGGGGATAAACCAGCTGCGGCTGTCGGGTCTCATTGCAGGATATCCTTGCCCTACTTCCTTGTGGGTGACCCAAGCAGGGGGTAGGGGGAAATTGGCCCCTTTATTCCAAAGGAGCTAAGACGAGTAATTGAGGTCTGTGTGGATCGTGGTGAATTTGTGTTGCTTGGCTCGGCCACTCCCTTACAAGAGGAAATGGTGCCATGTATATAAATACAGATTATTATTATTATTAGTAGTAGTAGTAGTAATAGTAGTAGTAGTAGTAGTAGTACTAGTAGTAGTAGTAGTAATAATAGTAGTATATTTCCAAGAAAGCATTTATTAATCACTTAAAGGAACAAGCATTATTCCCACGTGTAACATAAAGTTAAGTAAACAGTTTTGTTGTTTCCTTTCCACAAAACTTATTGTTTCGCAAAACTCCTCCAAACTCTAGTTTATCCAGTTTTGAAACAACTTTCTGCAATTTTATTATGTATTTAGTATTTTTTTATTATTATTTTAGGGGATGGTATAGCTCAGTAGTTGAGTGCACGAGCCGGGAAATGACTTACGCGGGTTCGATGCCACCTAAGGGCGTTAGGAAGAGTATCCAACCTTCATCCCCCAGCTCCAACATATGTTTTGGAACTCCATTCGAAAACGGACTAACTGTGACACAAAATGGTGTATTTAGTTTTTTTTTTTTCTCCCACTTGACAGAATATATCAGTTTCTTTTATTTTCTTTCTTTGACTCCTTTCTATAGAACTCTAATTACCTCTCTGATATAAGAAGACAAAAGGACATTCCAAAAGTTTTACAATTTTAAGACAGTAATTTCTCTGTCAGAATTTCGAAATCAGGTCATCTAACTGAACTCTGTATTTCCTGGAAAGTGTATATGATTGAGAAGTGTGATTCCAGGACTGTTTGTCTGTACCCAAAAGTTGTTTGTGATTTTCCAGGATGTTTGGAATCTGTTGTTGCTATTTACTTGTTCAGATTATACAACAAGGTATTTACTTGTCTTGATTTTAGTGTTATCTCTTTCTTTATTTCCATCATGTCATGTAAATATTTTTAGGTATGAAACAACGAGATCTGAAGTGAAGCTTCTACCGTTTATGGCTCTAAGCATAGACTATGTCTGTGGCTATTGTTTTGTGGATAAAGTACATTTTTTCACAAGCATAGGCTATGTCTGTGGCTATTGTTTTGAGGATAAAGTTAATTTTTTTTCCCAGCTTAACTAGTAGGTCTTCTGTAACCTAATAATAGTCTATTATTACTGTTGTGAACCTAACTCTTTGTCCTTATATTACTTCTCCTTCTACAGCTTATCTACAGGTTATGACTAATTGTTGCCAAGATAATATATACGTTTCTTGTAGCTTAGCTACTATTGCCTTTCTGAATCACTTTTTCCCTCTTTTACGCATGAGATGTACTGTTCCGGTTTTACGTCACGGTCTCCCTTTTCTACCAAGGGCTAGGAGGGTTGCCTTCTTGCGAAGGATTTGTTTTGGCAGATGTAATCGTTACCCTGAGTGCATGCCCTTGCTAAACAGGCAAATATCCCTTCATCGAATCCCGTCTTTCTGAGGGTACAGTTATACTATACAACTAAGAGTGAACTTCCTTAAGTGGTTAAGTTGACAGGGGCTATAACTTGAGGAACTCATCTCCCCTTTCGTTCTCATCCCTAGCGTTCTGGCAAAGAGATGATGTTCGAACCAAGTTAGGTACTCGAACACAGGGCCTTCTTTGTGCAAAGCAGGCGCTGCACCACAGAGCTCCTAAGGCTGGCTCTTCTAGGTCCTCACTTACTCAAAGGAAAATTTAAACTTCGTTTTTCTGTAGTGAAAATTACTTTTTTTCCCCTCAAGAGTAATAAAGTATTCAAGACAAAACAGAAGATATTTTTCCCCTCCCTGGTGAAAGTTTGAAGAAATATTCCCATGGGATTTTAAGCAGATTAAAACTGTGTTTGTATGAATTTTTTTTTTAAAGTACGTATGTATGTATGTATGTATATTCTATCATCTACGTACACCAATGATGCTTCTCTTTGCCGTTAGCTTACCACTAAGAATATGTTTTAATCTTTTTTTTTCTATTTATAAAAGTATAAGAAAACCTTTTTTTTGTATTTTATAATAAAAATTAAATTTACAATTTTCACAAATGTTCTTGTACGAAAACTTAGCGTTCTGAAGCGATGTCAAACGCCTTGATATTTTGAGGAATTCTACAAATAATAATAATAATAATAATAATAAAATTTAACACTGACAAGAATTGCTGCACTGGGTGTTCTCAATACATATGACGACCATCTTTTATTACTTCCTATAATATATCATGGCTTCGCCCTTTGGAAATCGAGGCAATGATGGGGAATGCAAGACAGATTGATTTATTAGGTTTCCATTACCCTCTTTTAATCCTGCCCTCAATATGAAAGAGAAGAGAGAGAGAGAGAGAGAGAGAGAGAGAGAGAGAGAGAGAGAGAGAGAGAGAGAGAGAGAGAGAGAGAGAGAAGAGAGAAAAAAAAAAGAGAGAGAGAGAGAGAGAGAGAGAGAGAGAGAGATGTAGACTATTGGGTTATAAAAGATACTTCTATATAATTATTCATACTAGGCTATATTGCATCATGAATATAGGAATAGCTGAATTATATTAAGGATTGACTTATATTTTAGCAGTTATTATTATTATTATTATTATTATTATTATCATTATTTCAGTTTGTGAAGATTTTTATCTAACTTAGATCTAAAAAACTGTAATTCTCATTACATTACTGAATTTCTATTGCTATAATAACAACAGCTAAAGTTGGCTCTATTCAGCATCCTTTACCTCTTAATACCCCCCAAAGGTTCTTTCTCCTCAACCCCCCCCCAGAATAACACATTCTAGAGTCTCTAATTAACACTTTTATAAGTTGCCAAGAGATACCGCTGTCATAATTTAAACAAAAATTAATTCCATTTAATTTTGTTGCAAGAGTTTTTAGACAATTGTGAAAATAATGGCTCTTAAGGGGGGGGGGGGAGGAAACGTTTCTCATTAAGGTTGATTTTTTATCTTATTTTGGATTATATGATTATTTTCTTTTCATACTCGCGGTCGGGGGAGTTTTTTAATGCCGTCTTTTGCTGGGAAGGGAAGGATTGTGGTCTGAAAGTGAGGGGAAAAATGATAAGCTCAAAAAAGAAACTATGCCAACTATGAATATCTGATTATTTATCTCTCTCTCTCTCTCTCTGGTTGTCTGTCTATCTATCTCTATCATCTACCTATCTATATATATATATATATATATATATATATATATATATATATATATATATATATATATATATATGTGTGTGTGTGTGTGTGTGTGTGTGATTACCTAATTGTGTTTATGGGAAAGAGCCCAAAGCTCGTATCTTCCCGTCTCCTGATCGGTTCCATTTTATACTTAGTGATACTTATCGTACCTGTCCTTAAAACTATGGATTGAGATAGCATTAACTACCTCCTCGCTTAGCCAATTCCAATTATCAACTACTCTTACACTGAAAAAGTATTTCCTTACATCCTGCAAACAAGTTTTCTTACGAAGCTTCAAACTATGACCTCTAGTTCTAGAGCCAGCCATATCGAAATATCGATCCCTATCCACTCTATCATAACCATGAAGGAATTTAAAGACTGTCACCATATCCCCCCTTACTCTTCTAGCTTCGAGTGATGGCAAGTCTAATTCCCTCAGCCTCTCATCATAACCGAGATTGCGTATTTCTGGCACCAGTTTCGTGGCATGTCTTTGAACTTTTTCAAGCTTAGCTATGTGCTTTTTCAAGTGCGGATTCCAAAAGGGGGCTGCATATTCGAGTTTTGGCCTCACATAGGTTACATAAATATTTCTGAACATTTCCTTGTCCATGTGCCTGAAGGCTACCCTTACATTTGATAAGAATGCATATGCTGCCCTTACTACGCCATTTATATGTATTTCTGGAGACAAATCTGCCAGTATGTTTACTCCTAGATCTCTCTCATTTTCTGTCTCTTGAAGTTGTACTCCAGCCACCGAGTAGTCAAGCTTGGGCCTTCTTGCACTTGTACCCATTCTCATTACCTTACATTTTGAGGTATTGAATTTCATTAGCCACTTTTCTGACCACTCATGCAGATTATTTAGATCCTCCTGAAGTTCTCTACCATTGTTCTCGTTTTTTACTTTCTTCACAATCTTTGCATCATCTGCAAACATATTCATGAATGAATTTACAGACTCTGGTAGGTCATTTACATATACAAGGAACAAAAGTGGCCCTAAAACTGAACCCTGTGGAACTCCACTACTAACTCTTCTCCATTCAGACACTGAGTGTCTTACTCTAACCCTCTGTTCCCTTCCTTCTAAGTAAGTTTTTATCCATTCCAAGACATTTCCACCTATTCTAGCCATTGATTGCAGCTTCCTAACAAGTCTCCCATGTGGAACAGTGTCAAACGCTTTCTGGAAGTCTAGGAATATGCAATCTGCCCAGCCCTCTCTTTCCTGTAAGATTTGGCTTACCTCATCATAAAATTCTAATAAGTTTGTTACTGTTGATCTTCCTTCTCTGAAGCCATGTTGCCTCACTGACAAAAAGTTGAAGGATTCCAAGTGAAGAGAGATATGTTTCCTTAGTAGTTTCTCCATAAGTTTGCAAACTATGCTGGTCAAGGAAACTGGTCTATAGTTCAGAGCCGTATCCCTCCTTCCCTTTTTGAAGATAGGTATCACATTTGCTTGTTTCCAGCATCTTGGAATCTCCCCCGACTCCAGTGACTCCTTAAATATGATACTTAGTGCCACTGATATTGTGTTTGCGCATTTTTTAAGCACATGAGGGGATATGTCATCAGGACCTGTAGCTTTATGAACATCTAAATCCATCAGCGCTTTGCATACCTCTGTGGCTGTAAGGTTGATGTTCTCTAATACCGGCCCTTGAGCTTCTATCACTGCAGTCTGAGGGGGTGGGGTATTTTCTACTGTAAATACTGACTGAAACTCCTTGTTCAATTCTTTGCAGATCTCTTCGTCCGTCTCAGTGATGCTTCCATCCACTCTCTTTAGCCTTAAAACCTGTTCTTTTACCTTCAGTTTTCCTCTGATAAAGCTGTGGAAAAGCTTGGGATTTTCTTTAGCCTTCCTGGTGATGTCCCTCTCATAATCTCTCTCTGCCTCTCTCCTTTTACTTAGGTAGTCATTTCTTGCTCTTTTGTAGGTTTGCCAGGCATTTATGTTTTTTCTCCTCCTATACCTTTTCCAGCATTTGTCTCTCCACTCCTTAGCTCTTTTACACCCATTATCGAACCATTTCTCTCTGGCATGAATTACACCTACTTTGGTGACAGGTATGCAGCAATCTACTATCTTCCCATATTTCTCACAAAAGATGTCATACATTTCTTGTACAGATTTATTGTAAAATAAGGTTCTCCAGTCAATAACTGCAAAAAGCTCATTCATTTTGATGTAATCTCCTTTCGGATAGTTCCTCCTCATGTCCTCAGTGCCTCTACTCTCAGGAAGAATGTCTTCAATGATATACTCCATCAACAACACACAGTGGTCACTCTTTCCAATTGGTGGTTCATACTCAATATTTTCAATATCCAACACATTATCTGTGAACACTAGATCAAGTAGTGATGGCTCATCCCCACCCCTGGCTCTTGTTGGTTCCATTACATGTTGGTGTAGGAAATTCCCTTGTACGCAATCTAGGAATCTTGCCCCAAATGAGTCCTCACCACTGTGTGGGTCAAGATTTATCCAATCTATCTCTTTATGATTAAAGTCTCCCATAATCAAAATCCTACATTTTTTCTCCCATGCCATGTTAACAACTGAGTTTATGACTTCAATAGTACCTATATGACTTTCCTCATAAATTTCAAGCCTATTTTGGTTCCTTGGTGGGTTGTATACAACAGTTATTATAATGCTCTCTGACCCAGTATTTATGCGAGCAACAAGAAATTCCCTGAACTCACTTTCTATAGCCAAGTTTATTTCTTCAACTTGAATCCTCTCACTTATGAGCAGTGCTATCCCTCCACCAGTCCTCTCAGATCTTTCAACCCTTAGTATTCTGAAGCCCTTAGGAAAAACTGTGACACTGTTTATGTCCTCACTTAACTTAGTCTCTGTAATTGCTACTATATCTGCCTTACTGTTGTGAATCCTATCTTTTAATTCTACTGCCTTACCAGCTAATCCATCAGCATTTGTGTATAACAATCTTAATGAGGCCCCATCCCCTGATCTTCTGTCATTATCTTCTTTATCTCCCCTTTGTCTGGAAGTATTCTGTAACGAAAATTTTTCTTCTCTTCTTCATTTCTTTCATCATTTAACCTTCTTGCCTCTTGCAACAAGTTTTTGATCTTTCCCATCTCTTCCTGTGTTCTGTATCGTCTAATGAACACTTCTTTGCATTCTTGAAGGTCTTTTAGACTTTTTTTTCTCAACAATATTTCCCTACATGTTTCCCCTCTCTCCAAGGTTACTTTTGTTGGTCTCGGCTTTCCTTCCCTCGAATATTTACCTAGTTGGTGTATGTTTACAATATCCTCAGGACCACATACTACTCCAAGCTTTCTTATCAGGTCTACAACGCTAGTTTTATTTTCTTCAAGTCTCCCCTGCCATGTTGGCTCCTGGGATTCACTTATGCCTGAGATTACCACTGTCTTCTCCTTATCAAGTGCCTGTCTGATGAGTGGGTTTGCCCTTTCCATCACAACGTCTTTCATTTTTTCGATTACTGTCTCTTTATAGTCAACTGTTTGTATGTTTTCCAGTGCCACCACCTTTACAGCCTCTTTTACTGCCACATTCCCCTTTAGTGCATCAGCAAAGGACGTTTTCATGGCATCATTTTCCATATTCAGCTCCTGGAACTCTTTTCTGAACTGTTCAATGTTTTCCTTAATCTGAACATTCCAAGCAGCAATCTCGTCTCTCTCAGAAGAGAGCAGTGAACTAACATCTAATTCCTTTAGGTTGTCATTCAGTTGTTTCTTTTTATCTTCTTGTTTAGAAATTCTAGATTCTAGTTGACTCTTTTCCCCTTCCAGCTTCTTTATTCTTTTTTCTAGTTCCTTTCTCTCCTGCCCTTGTGCTTTATTTGCTTCCTCCAAAGATCTTATTTGTTCTCTGAGTGTTTCATTCTCTTTCATTTCTCCATCCATATTCCGAATTTTATCATCAAGGTGTGTGTGTGTGTGTGTAATTAGTTCTGAAACAAACGAATCAAAGAGAGAGAGAGTGAGACAGATAGATAGATAGATAGCGAGTGAGAGAGAGAGAGAGAGAGAGAGAGAGAGAGAATAAATGAAAGATTCAAATATTACATCATCTGTTTTATAGCGTGAAAGTTTTCGGTTTTAATCTTGGCTGTATTACCTCTATCTGTGGGACTCAGGAGTTGAAATTTGACACTTGGGTTAATGAAGATAAGGGATTATTTCTGCCTTGTGAGTTTGTTTGTATTATTTAGATCTTCTCTTTTCGACTGATTTTTTCTCTCGTCAAGCTATCACTTCTCTTGGATCAGGTAAATATCAGCGACCCCAGGACATTAAATAACCCCGCAAGTTCTTGTTAGGCTAGGTTAGTTTAGCTTAATGCCTAACTTAACCTAATGGGGTTATTTAATGTGCTGGGGTCGTTAATCTTTACCTGATCCCTTTCACCCCTTCTTCATCCTCTCTCTTTCCCCCCCCCGTTCCCCTTCCTCATCTTCTCTCTCTCTCTCCCCCTTCCCCCTCTGCTCCCTACTTGAATTCGCCTCGTAAATTGTTTCTCAATTTGTTCGCGTTGTGGCTAACTTTTTAATTGCCAACATGGAGAAGAACAATAAATGGACATATCTTTTTCTTCCTCTTTCTCCTCCTCCATTTCCTCAATTTTCCTCTTCTTCCTGAGCGCGTCCTCCTTTTTTCGATAAAAACTTTTCCTGTGTCCTTATTAAATTCTCTTGTCGGAAGAGGAATAGACTTACAAGTTTTGTTAGTTTATCACTTGGCCTCTCTCTCTCTCTCCTGTTACTTGTGAATTAGATTATTATTATTGTTGTCGTTGTCATCCATGCCTAACCTAGCTATATCTTCCAAGCAAACCACCATTGAGACGATTATATAATTTTCTAATTCAGAAACGGCAAAAAAAATTTGATGCAAATTTTGAGAGAGAGAGAGAGAGAGAGAGAGTCTTGCCTACCTCACTTTGGCCCAAAGAAAAGAAAAATATAATTAACAAATAACATAAGTAAATACGTAAATAAACAAATATAAAATCGTGAGATGTCAATAAAATAAAACTGAACAGACAAATAGAATAATAAATAAATACATAACAAATTTAATAGTTATTAATAGTTTGTAAATGCTGAAGCAATTAAATCAGTTCATTTTGGTTCGAATTAAAAAAAAAATCAAGATATAGGGCCTAAGAATTTGTCAATAATTTTCATCAAATAAATTAATAGATTCAATTCAGTTTGGCTCTGAGTAAAAAAAAAAAAAATCAAGAAATAGGGCATAAGATAAGAATTTGTCAATAATTGAATTAAATAACTGAATAAATATCGTGAAATATTATCAAAAGCAACTTAAATCCACTAGTTTTTTTTTTTTTTTCCCCCGACTTCTCTCGTTCGTTCCATGTTTCGACTTGTCTCGTTCGTTCCATGGCCCCGCACACGTACCCTTATAAATATAACATCCTCATAAAAATACGTTTTGGTGAAAGGAGAATTTTACGATACTATATTCCGATATGGCGGTAATTCCTTGTCGTCTCTCGACGTTGGTCAGATTTTGTTACGTTAGAAATAGCCCATTCGTCTGGGTTTGGGCAAAAATAAATATATGGTATTTCGGTATCTATTGTTTGTTTGTATACCGTAAACTTCCTTTGTCATTTATACGACTCTGAGGCGTCAGGTCGAGGGTTCGCGCCCCGTGCGACGGACTGAGGTTAGCAAGGGCATGCACTCAGGGTACACGATTAAATGCCCTGCCAAAACAAGTCCTTCGCAAGAAGGCAACCGTCCTAGCCCTGAGTTGAAAAGGGAGTCCGTGACGTAAAACCGAAACAGTTGTGTATTTTCGTCATAATTAAACCACGATATAAGTCGTTGTGATATATTATAGAAGTTTACTTACATTTATTAATTACGAAATATTACATATACAAATTTTCTATATTATTACAGAGAAGCCAGAATATGGAAATGTCTACTTGTTCCGGCTTTTACGTCACGAACTCCCCTTTTCTACCAAGAGCTAGGACGGTTGCCTTTCTTGCGAAGGACTATTTTTGGCAGCTGTAATCGTTACCCTGAGTGCATACCCTTGCTATCCTCAGACCGTGACGGGAAATGTCTACTAGCATCATAAATAAGGTATGAACTACAAATTATTATTATTTTTTTAAGGACTGAATTTGAGTAAGTAGCACTGTATTTCGTGTATGGAGTGAGCTCTGCTTGTGCAAGAATTTTCTCCTCTAGCTTGGAAACAAAGATGAGGAGCTATCTGATATAACAAAAACTCGTAGCAGAATTTTAATCGGGAATACATGGAGGAAAAAGTGGTCTTACCCTCTCTTACTAGCCCTTCACATCTGACAAGTCACAACACTTCTCATCTCTGTGTCTCTTTGCTTAAAAGTTCTCTAGAGAACTGTGATCTTTCTAAAACCCTCAGAAATGAATACACTACACCTAAACTGAAGGGGGGTAATGGTCGCCGGGGCAAAGTGGTAGCATCCTCGACTCTGAGGCGTCAAGTCGAGGGTTCGCTGCCAGAGATTAAAAAGGGCATTCACTCATGGTAACGATCACATCTGCCAAAACTAAAGTCCTTCGGAAGAAGGCACCCTCGTAGCCCTTAGTAAAAAAGGAGTCCGTGACGTAAAACCGAACACATCACACAACACCTGTAGTGAATTTACCGTTTTAAGTGTCACTATTAGTCCCCATACTGGGGGGTAACACAGACAAGTTGGAGCTGGGGAATGAAAGCTGGATTCCCTTCCTAACGCCCCACAGTGGCTCGAATATGGGATTATCACTTCCCGAACCAAGCGTCCTAAAGCACTATACTATAAGAACAGCAAAAAATACGGCAGCCACTACAAATAAAAATGAAATAAGTTAATTATAGAAATTAAATTAAAGTATGAATATTTACCTATTTAGATGGTTAATTCCCATTAAAGTTATTTTTACATCTTGCTATATTTGCCTTAGTAATGTAATGGATCTTAGAAAGGGCAAAGTGCATCCAGCCTCATTTCTCCATCTCCAGTCTGTCTCTGTCCACCCCCATTATGAGGATTAAGTGAAAAAAAAAATTTCAGTTATTGCATTTTTTTCATTGTGCACATTGCTAATCTCATTATTGCACATTTTTGTGTATCTAACATACTAATCTTCTGGCTAGTACAGTGGTAACGCGCTGGCCTCGCATTCGCGAGGTCGACAGATCGGTTCCCGTTCAGGACCGAGTTTAAGCAGTTTACTGTGAAGGTTACTGCTGTGGCTTGACACCACAGTGGGGGGTTGGGGCTTGCACCAGCTGACGCCCGCCAGAGCAGGGGCGATGCCTCTGATAGGAGGGCTAAAACCGCAGTCTTTTAATCATTATGATAGATTAATTTCCTTCATTGTTTTCCTAATCCAGTTTCACTGCTTGTAAGGGAGCAACACTGGGAAACAATTGCCATGAAAATCGCTTTGGATCTGTGATTAGGTGGGTATTTATATATGGTTACCTTTTTTTGGTTCATACCAGAGCCCATTTTCTTCTGGTTACTTTTAGATATTTTTTACTCGTGTTTACCCAGAACAAGAAAAATCTTAGTTTGTTATTTTGGCAGCTGATAATCATAAGAACTGGTTTTCAGCTGGCAGCTTATATGTTACCCCACGTCTGCTCACTTTACTTAGCAGCACTCGAATGGTTGTTGAGAGTACCAAGCTTTCTGGTACACATTAACGTTTTGATGAAAACAGAATATTCTTCACTTTAATAATCTAACCGCGCCTACCAATAATTCTACCTTTCTCCTAGCTTTCGTCCGCGGATTGCATTAGCGGTGTGTCCTGCTGGCAAATTTTATCACTTAGCAATCGACTGATGTCGATCAGTCTTTTGTCGCACCAACCCAGAAGACCCAGTCACCCCTTTGACTCGTTCCACAACCACGCGCATTCATTCAAGTTTCTAGGTTATTTAGTTGGTTTTTCTATGAAAAGCCCCTTTGTATGCCTTTACTCTTCCTGGGAACGAATCATCATGGGAGGTGGATTTAGTTTGCTTGCTCTGCCTTTTATAGTGGACTTTTACAAGACTCCGTAAAAGTAAATAACTATGGGAGGCAGAGGAGGCTCCACTCCTCATTTGGGTGTAACCTTATAATTTGCTTGTTTTGTCTTCTTTGTAATTTCTTCATCTTTATAGAGCTTTCTAGCTTTGCTTTTCTTTACTATATATTAAGACTTGATCTCTAGAGGGTCAGGAGATGCCCTTCTAAAATCTAAACTATTGTGAATGGCGTACAATTCTAACATCATCTCTCTGGGGCTTGTGAGGACCTAAGCATCTTCTTAAGAGCAAGAAAATAAAACAGATGCAGGAGTGCCAGTGATGTTGGAAGGAAACTGACGGGTTCCGTTTGCCTCTCTGCATTTCAAAAGATCGATGACTTAAGGAGACTTATTAGCCAAATCAAAGATTTAGCTAAACCCCTCTGGTGTAGCAGACTTAGCTTAAACCCTGTGCTTCGGTGTTAACTAGTATATGCGCTGTAATGGGTATCTTTACATTCTTCTATACTGACAGTCACTCCTAGCAATATAGCTGTTCTTCATGTAATCAGTTTTGTTTAACTAATAGCAGAATATCTGTTGTCATTACATAAAGCATTGCACACAACGACAAACACCATCAACTCAACATACACTCCCTGAGAGGTCTCTGTGAGTAAGCACCGAATTAGCTATGGCCTGCCTTTGGGACTACGGGCTATATGACTTGGAAGCTTTGGAAAAGTAAACATTTGGTCTGACCTTAGTGGTTCGCAGTTGCAAACCATGATTGGCAAGCAATCCATCATAAAGGAGTTTTAAGATTTGAATGTACTTTTCAGGATATCCCTATTCAGATAAAACTTCCAATAACGGTTCTCTTGATATTGAGTCAAAGGCTTCAGCGAAGTCTGTGAATGCCACGTTTAACCAATTTTGCAGACTATGAATGGATGGACCATAAATGGCTTTATTTGTGTTGAAAAAGCCTCAAGTCTCGTTGGTGTCTGCTAGCTCTTTGATATATTTGAGATTATTTCAACAACACTCATTTCTCTGGCTTCTAGTGACTGGACTGCAGCCTTGAACTCCTGATGTCATTTCCATTTAGTAGGTAATTATCATTTCGTAAGGAAACAATCTTCTGTCGTTTCATTGATGAAATATTTGAATCGCTCATCATTTTCAAACCAGTCCCGATGTTATTTTATCTTGAACCCATTTGTTTCCTTGTAAGATGTGATGGTAGTAATCTTCATTAGATTCCATTTTTCCCATATAGATTGTGGATTTTCTTGACACTGATCTTGAAGTTTTTCCCCCCTTACTTGCCTAATTTCTTCAAGGCAGTCAACATTGAATTTCATGATGAAGTTCGGAGTTTTAGGTTTCCTTTTGGGTCTAATCTACATTCTCATGGTGGATGAGAGGAGGTGATGATCTGTCCAGCACTTGTTGACACCAGCAGCAGATCTCGTTATCAATACAGTATATCCTGTTGATTTTTATATTGTACTATGATATAGTTAATGAGGAGCCAGTGTTCTGCTAGACCTTGTACTTGTGATTAAGTATAAGGACTGTATAACATGATAGCAAAAGGATAAAACATAATGAAGACACAGTTATTATATTGAAAATTAATTTATATTTTATGATACCATTCATCTTTTCTTGAACAGCCTTTAAATCATAATTTTGAGCAATGATACTTATACAGTATACATACTACAGTAAAAATATTTAATACTGATTTACTTCTATATCCATGTTGGATGATATGGTTGTCCATAATTGTTCTGCTAATTGGATAATACTTAAAATATCAATACTGGAAAAAATTGTTCGTATTTACTTAGATAAATGTATAACACCCAAAAATATAAAATTTTTCAGCTGATAAAATTCTCAAAGGCATTTTGTTTCTACATATATCAAATTCTCAGGGTGGATATAGAAACCTTTGTAATGAAAATGTCACCCTCATATTTGCATTAATAATTGAGAAGGTTTATTCACATTCTTCTGACAAAAGATGCTTAAATTTGAAGAGATTCCTTTCACATTATCTAGAGAGAGATCGTCTAAATGCAGAACACGTCGCTGGAAACTCATACTAAACTTACAGGCCGAGGTGACTGATGAAATCTCTAGAAAATTCTGACTTTCACCAGTACTGTACTCTGATGTTAAATATTTATTATAATATACACTTATATTGAAAAATCACAGATATCAGATTCTGCTTCTTTATTTATCCTAATAATTGGAACATATATCTCAATATTAATGTGTTTTATTTGTTTATTTTCAGTTACTACAGACTTTCTAAAGTTGCTGTCATGATGGTATTCCAGTGATACCTAAAAACTATAAAAAATTAGCCATGTTTACATACTTCACTTCCATCCTTATGTGTAACGAAATACTCCTTGCGCATTCTTGCGTAGGGAAAAAAAAAAAATAAAACATAAAAAAGGAGGAGAGGAAGAAGAGGAGGCTAATCTCTTGCTATAAATTTCTTTTCTCACTATACAACTATTACTTGGCAATGCCTAAAAGTTCACTGCTGTAAATAAAATGATGTAATACAAAAACTTTTCATGTGAGCAATGTCATGAATCTGACGAATTGGAATTCCCAAGCACCAGGTTACCAACAAGCGCGTCCATAACAATCATATTTGTATGTCCTGCCTCTACAAAATCAGGTAAGGTCAGGTCATAATCTACCTATATTTAGACTCACTTGAGTATTCTGTATTGATATGAATACTCGATAAATTTACTTAACAAACCCAAGACTTACTTCAAACTAAAGTAACAGGCATAAAGTACATGAAAAAATAAAAAACTTTAAGAACATAACCATTTACTTTCTACTAAATAAAAACCATTTCATTTCAAAGAAAAAATACTTTAATAAAAGTAATTATTTTTCCTTTCTGCTGAATAGAAAACAAAATCCTTTTAAAAGAAATATCTTCTGCAATTGGCAGAACCACATCGACACTCGGTCTTGCCATATTTTAACCCTCTGTTTCCCTTTGGAGTTTTTGGAAGTGCACTATTCCCATTTTGCATTGATTCTGGCTTTTCAGGTGTTAATATGGAGTCTGCGTCATTGGAATCTGAAATAATCAAAAGGAGTGAGTAATATAAGATAAACTTTTACAGTGTTTAACTTTGCAATTTTTTCTATTAGGTGTGACCAAGGAAGATCCAGGATTAGGGTGATATGAAGACGACGAATCCACTGTGGCGACCCTCGACAGAAGCCGAAAGATCTGACAACGAGGTAGAACTACAAGAAGTTTTTGGTTGTGCAAATAATCAGTATAACGTATGCCTGTCACTTTTCAAAATGTATGTGGTTCCTTGCATGGGCTGACATTTCATCAACAAAGTGGTGAAATTTCCTGGGTGATTCCTCAAATTTTTTTTTGTAATAAATTCACAGATGCTCCTGTGGTAGACTGATGAAAACGGCACACTTATTACTTTCTTTGCATGCGACACAACAATCACAAATGCATTTGTCGCCCCTCAGATATCTTCCACAGAACGTAACAACTACACCCTACAGTTACAACATATAACCAGTAAATCAAACAATGTCCTGGGTGGTGATTCAAATGCCAAGACCGTTGTTTCGTTTACTGACAGACCCAACATTGACGAACAGAAAATCTTATGTAATTATGAACACATATTCTTCACCAAGCTTCCTTTCTGCCATCATCATCTGTTCACAAAATTTTGCCAACAAACATCTTGGAGGGTGGTCAAAACCCTAGGTTCATATCACCTTCACATTATCATCACCACCAAAAAAAAGAACCACCCAAGCTGGACACACATATCAATTACAGAGTCAACTGGAAAGCGTTCATATATATATATATATATATATATATATATATATATATATATATATATATATATATATATATATATATATATATATATATATATATATATATATATATATATATATATAAACTAAACAATACTCCCATCACAAACATAAACAATGCTGTATTCTCTTATCGGAATAAGACAACCCAATTTCCCACCAGAATTCAGGACCTCATCAGAAAATGCAATGCACTACAAAACATTACCAACACCCCACACACACGAGATACATATCAAATACAAGCACTTAGCAAATTAGCAATAAAATCCTAGAACAACAAATGTTAAAATGGAATAATTACCTTCAAACACCAAGAAACGGCAAAATACTAAACAGCATTACACTATCCAACAGTAAAAACAAAATCACATCTGCTATCACAACAGACACTATACTTTGAAACAGTCAACAGGCAAATACCCGCGTCAACCATTACTGTTGTGTCGGTCATCCCTACTCCCACTTTGAAAAGTGACGCATCATCGGATATAAGAAACAACTCCCAACATACCCAGACTATACAACCATTAGACAAAGAAAAACAGTTGTCTGCCTGTGGCCCTAACAATATAAACAACATAAGACACCTGGGGCCACATGGCATACAAGCTATAGTTATTCACACAACACAGTACCCAGTTTCTGGAAGCATGGTGTCATTATCACAATTCCAAAACCCTTCACATTGTCCCATTACTCTATGTCCTCCCTCCAAATATTGAACGACTAATATCATACTACAACAGAGTACAGTATAGTTCACATGCCTGTACATGGTTTCAAACTCGCCACAATCACCCTTTTTATAGATATGACACTAAGCATTTTTAATGGCATCATTTCAGTTAGGCAAGCACATAGGACACTTCTTCTCACATTAGACATAAGTAAAGCCTTTATTAGGGGGTGAAGATAACTGACATGAGAGAAATGGTAGATGAAGGTATTTATTTGACTGTTGTTTGTTTTAGGTATAGTGTCTGCTGTGATGGCAACATGTGACTGTGTTATGTTACTCTTGGATAGTGTAATGTTGTTTAGTGGCTTACAGCATGGGTGTTTGCTTTGTGATCAAGCATATTCAAGTAATTATTTTAGCTTGATGTTAATTGCTCCAGTACTATATTGATTTCTATTTGTTGTTTGTATGTGTTGTGTAGTGTCTTGTGTGTGTGTGGGGATGTTTGAAAGTATTTTAGTATACTGCGTTGTCTAATGAGGTCTTGAATTTCTAATGTGAAAGTAGGATTGCATCTTTTTCTGTTACCTCTAAGGATATCTTATTTGTTTGCCTTACAAACTTCTGGGTTAAAAGAATGTACAGAATCAATTATGTTGTGATGGGAGTACTGTTTAGTTTCAAATTGTTGCTCTGTTTCAGTAATGTAAGTTTCCCAATTACAGGGGGGTTTACACGGTCAAACGGTTCGTCGAACGCGGTTCGACAGACAAGTGTTTGAAGTGATGTTCGAACGTGTGAACGGGGTATTTGGTTGTCGAACACGTTCGACAACCAAATACCCCGTTCACACGTACGAACATCACTTCAAACACTTGTCTGTCGAACCGCGTTCGACGAACCGTTTGACTGTGTAAACCCCCCCCTTAACTCTTTTGTAATATGTGTAACAGTTTAAGGCCAGCTGAGGTTCTACTGGTGGTGATGATGGTACAGTAGTCAAAACCTAGAGTATTAACCACACTTCATATCATGGGGGCTAGATTTCGTTAACAGGTGGGTGTATGGAGATGACGGTAAGAACTAGGCTTGGTGGAGAATATGTGCTGGTGAATGTTACTAAGAATGATAAGGCTTTCTGTTCGCTTTTGTATTACCAGCTCACAATCCACGTTAGTGTTGTTAACAATAGAAGCTGATATGGCGATGAACTCACCGCCCAGGAAAATATTTAGAGTACTGGAGATATACTGTAATTGTTATATCCTAAGATGGCTAGTCAAACAGCCCGGAGTTCAAAAGGAAAGCCACTGACATTCCCAGGGATCCCCATAAAGTTCTCAGGATGAGTATGTTGTGTTGTGTCCAGCCCCTTCTGATAGCTAATACAGGCTTCATGAGAAAGAAAGGATACTTGTTGGGAGGTTGTCCATGCAGGTGTATGTTGTCATTGAGTGATTGGAGGGAATGAGAAGTTAACTGGTTATGGATATGGCTGGGGTGGGCAGGGGGAAGAGATGACATTACTTGTAATATCGTGTGCCAGCAACACATAAACTTCCTGAAAGTTCTGTGACAAAGCAAGGGATTGGCAGTGGCCTTCCTAAGGGAATTGGGGCTGTTCGCCAGGCAGCTTGAGGGGGACAATTACAACACAACATACTTCCTGAGAGCTATGCAAAATGCCTGGGATCAGCTGCCCCCTTATTTAGGGACTCGAGCTTGTTTCGGCAAGCAGCTTAGGGAACGACAACAACAATATGAAAAATTATAAAATATTGACAAGTTGTAGTTTTAAACCAATATATATAGTAGCAGTCTTTAACGAGTCCACCACACGGCTAGTAAATTAAAACTATGAGTAGAACACCTGGGACACTTAATGATTTTACATGAAGAGATCCGTCTGCCACGAAACATCCTATTATATCTTTGTGAGAATAAGCTGAAACTTTCAATATTTTGTTACAAAAGTCAAAACCAAGTTCAATTATGTTATGGAAACATACCACACCAACTGGTTTCTCGAGTAAAATTTACAATTCATAAGAACTGCCAAAGAACAAAATCCTGAAAAAGAATTATTGTACTTAAACAATCTTTGTTATTAATAAATTAAGGGACATTCATATATTCAGCCATTAATTTATTCCCGTTTTACTTCGAAAAGGTCTGGAAAAAACTTCATCTACTCTGCAAAATATATTAAAATACCTTAGGTAAGTATCTTTGAGATGAGATTTTCTAGGGCACTGAAAACTACAAACACATTTGTCATTTAAACAATCAGCAAACTTCACCTATTTCTATAGAAGACTTGTCCATACCAATAGCCTCCATTGTCTGTTTTTTATATAGATCTTCATCCATACTCCGTTGCCCTGAAAACTGACATCATCTCTGCATTACACATCAAGTCTATCAGCTTCACTCTTTGTATCACTTTGCCAAACTTATTATTGAACTCCATGACTGACAAAGGGCACCAATTATGCAACCTTAGATTCCTAATCAGTTTGCCTTTCACATCCTACAAGTAGAAATTTGCTAAGACTACATTCTACAAAGAAAACACCAACGCATTTGTCATTTGAGCAATTTAAATACATGAACATCCAATCTCGAATTCCCAAACTGCTACCAATTAATGCTAAATCATCCATACCCACACCAACAGCCTTCTTAGTTCAAATTCATGATTCTTAGTGTTTACTGTTCTCCAGAAAATTATCTGACACCTGTATATGCTCTACGTATGTTATTCATTTAAAATCTTTCACCTACGGAATAATTTTTATATACATCCTACTACACTGCTCCCGGTCTTAAAATTTGTGACCTATTATGTAGTGATCAAGGAACCCAAACTCTTCCCATCCTATTCTCTTTCCTCTGGCCGATCACACGGGTTTTTCTGGATATTCCCTAAATCTTCTAGGGCCCACTTCCCTAAGTGTCCTCTCATCCCACTCTATATTTATATGATATACGTAAACAGCCTAATTACTTCTCACCTTTCTCATTCTATCCTGCAATCCATTCTTACATTGGCTTCCACAAACATATGGAAAGATATTCCTGGAACAGCACCTCTTGATACAGTGATTCAAAAATATTTCCTAGTTTTAAATAATCACAATTCAGCTACTTATGCTACACTGTTGCCACAATTATTTGTGAATGTCAAACAGTGGACAAGCATGTGTGTGACTACATTCTAACAGATTTCAGGTTTTCCTGATTATAGTTTAGTTTGACTTCTGAGTGATTGAATTATAGTTATTCCTAAAATGCCTTTTAGATGTCCAGATCCGTAATAGACTTTCAAAGCTAAACTCACACTATCTCTCTGCCTCCCTCTAACCCTTAATCCAGCTTGTAGAATCTATGTCCCTCTCAATGAAATTCTTCCTATTTCCACACATCTCTCCAACCTCAATTTTCACAATATAGAATTGTCTAGATTCACGTATTCTTCAAAGAAATGTTTTATATAAACTAATATTCTAAATTAAAAAAAATAACTTACCTCCAGGCAACGAGTTTGCTTTATTCTTGTTCTGTTCAGATTCCAATCCAGAATTATAATCAAAAGTGAGTTCCTCACCCTTCTTAATATCCCGGCAAGAAAACAAGGCCAGTCTCGGCAAATCTGGATCTAGGCAATTCACCCAGACGTTAAATACGACCAGGTTGGGATCACACTAAAACAGGAAAAAAAAAAAATTATTAGGCTGCATCCAAAGTATGCACAGTATACAAATTTAAGTTACTGTTACTTACACAAAAACATGAAGTATGTATGCAACCTACATATACTTTTAAAATTAAAAGGAAAATTTATAGGAAAGTAATATCTTGAGTTATAAAAATCATCAGAACTCCAATAGTAAGCAAGAAAGAGAAGCATTAGCAAATATGGTTCAGAGAGATGTAAACACCATAAAAAAATTGTAAGTAAACTAAAATATCACAATTAAATATATAAATGACTAGGAAAATGTATACAGTAAACCGAAAAACAGAAAACATACAAAACTCACAGAATGGTTGATGAAATGTGATACATTGCCATATTTTGCAGCATCCACAGTGTATGGATTCTGATCGCCATTGTTAAAATCCATATCAAACAGGTATGTGCAGCCTTTTTTATCTGTGGAGAGAAAATTAAATGAATGAATAGTGTACTTTAACTTTCATATTTTCAGATACTGTACTGCCAAAATTTTATTAGTTGGCAAGAAAGTTAAAATGAAAAAATAGTTATTTATTTGGTATATTTTCAGATATTGCCAATAATATTTTAGCACAGAGATATACCTAGACAATACTAATATCTTTAATCAATAGCTAATATTAATCATAGTGATTCTCCCGATGCATCCATTCTTTCAAGCGATTTCAAATTATTGTTCTGATGTATCCCAGCCTTCATGCTACTCAAAGGATGCCGAATAATGGATCTTTTCAAAATATCCAGTATACAGGGCTGAGGGTGGCTACTGTCCTATGATTTAAGATAATAAAATTAAGTCAGGCGTGTCCTCTCTTGGTTCTGTATTCTTACTGTAGCTTGGGGACGATGGTAGTGCAGTAGTTAGAGGCCACAAGTTGGATAGTGACAAACCAGTATTCCAGCCCACCGAGGGGCATTAGGAAGGGCACCCAAACTCAATTCCTCAGCTCCAACCAGTGTCCATCCCCCACTTGAATGTTGATTAACAGCGGCAGAGTAACTCTTTCCGGACTTTCACTGATATTTTGTCGAAAATAATATGACTTCCAGAGAGAAAGACTCAATAAATGTCCTGGAAGTTTATAGCTGTTCTGTGGCAAAGAAATATAATTCAGTGTAGTGTTTCAAAGTCCCTCACTCCCTTTCAGTCGAGTCTTACTACAAGCACAAGATGAAAGGGGCAAAATTCTTTCTTTCCAACTACCAAAGCTATCCACCTAAGTTGGTGCTTATGACATGAAGGTAATACATGGAAGGCCATTTTCCTAAACAAACGAGGGTATTGCATTTGTATGTCCCCTATGACACGAAGGGAAAAGGAGGAAGAAATTCCTTATCTCCAAATACAAGGGATAACAGCTTCATTAATCTATGAGATTATGATTCGGTAATACAGGTATAACCTTTCTTACATAAAGAATGGTAACATATGGTTATGCTTTCTCGAAATTATTTTATTCCTTACCCATGCCATCAATATTTGAACAACTTTGGGCGGGACGAGCCTTTTCTCATTTATCCCACTGACTTGGCTCTTACATAAGCAAAGAATGAGTAGGCCCTAAAACCTCTGATGAAAATAAATATTTTACTGTCTATAAGATCATTTTAACCCCAGAGCAAGAACTTTTTTGTTACATTACAGTATACAAAACCATTTCACCAACACCTTTAAGCCCCATCACAAGAACATTTGGTAAAATATTTCAGCGTGATAAATGACACTATGCAAGCTGCCAAAGTAAATTCTAACAAATTAGAGTAATGTGCATTCTTAAATATATCAGTACAATACTCTAGTCTGAAGAAAATAGTATGAATTCAGTCAATTCACACTCACCGTATATCTCCCCTCTCCATTCAGCTTCTTCAGACGTTATGACTTCCCCAACGTACTCGACAACGAAGGAGTCCTTCTTTATGGGCTCCAGAGCTTTCACTCCCCAGCCTGTACCATTGTCTGTTCGGAATATGCTCAGACTGAAGCATCTACCTTTTTGCACCACTCTGTTAATGCAAGTTGGCGGACAGCAGCACCTTTTGTTGCATTCGTATATGGGAGTGCCAAGGGACACCTGGAATCGTAGCACGGTACAGGTAAATAATGTATAGATGTGGATATAAATAAGCTATGCAGCACAGAGTGCAATGCCTCTAAAGTACTATATTTGTAATTAAAGCACATAGCTGGTATTCTATAATCACTGTTTAATGAAGAATCTATTTCATCATACAATAAATATTTAGTTGTATCCAAGGACACACACCAAATTTGGCGCTTGTATTTGATGGGGGTGTGAATACGTCTCCCGTGTTCCCCCGCATGTCATAAGAGTCAACTAAATGGGTCAGAGCGAGGAAACTGGGAGTCCCCTACTTTGTACTTTCCTCCCACAGTGTCAAGTTTATTGCTTCGAGCAAGCCATCCCCCTTACGTGGGAAGACACAGACTTGATGTTCAAATACTATACCACAAAACGCCTATTATGAGTCTTCAAATTCTTCAAGAAAAATCCAATCAAGATATTAAGAAATGTACAGTATAACCAAAAATGTAAATATTCAATGGCACAAAACTCGAAAAATAAAACTCACCTTTAATCTCCCGTGTTTGCTGTAGGCAAACCATGAATTCATCTGTTTGGCACAACAAGAGGATGGGGTCTCAAAACAGTCTTTACACTCACAGCCCAGTAAAGGATCATTTGGAATAGTTACTCCTTGGCCTGCCTGGAACATGATAGGAATATTATAGTTTAGGAATTAAGTACTGGAAATGGACTGAACTTCTCCATTATACAGGGGGTTGAAGTCTTACAACCTACGAGACTTAATACTGTTCGACTTTACGACTGACCTTGACGGGTAATTCATTAATTGAATATCTGGTCACATTTTTTTCTATATCTTACATCCGTTTGCATCTTAGCTGTCATAATGGAAATATTAGGGAAGGAATAAATTGGTGCTATAAAGGTCTAAAGAAATTACAGTAACAAACTCCTATTTGAGTGAAGCGAAAAAAATACAAAAATATTATAATAAATATTGAGGGAAAAAAAAAAATTAAAACTATGATAACATTTACCTAGCATTTTTTCCCCCTGGACTAAATTACCAAAGGAGTTTCGCAATACAGCCTCTGTTTGTATAAACAATATCTCACGTAACCTTACATATAACTGAACTCACTGCAATACAGTGGCTCGTTGCCGGGGGAGAATAAAAACCAACTTACTTTTAGTTCGTTGATATAAAAGAAGTCTAAGGGAGGAAGTTCCAAATCAATCATATTTTCAACAACTATCTTGGCTGGATCTGAACAGACCGAGTTCATGTTTCTCTCCCAATTTCTCAATTGGGCCAACTGCTTCTCCCTCTGTTGTTGCACATCTCGGATAACTGCCTGTTCTCTCAGCTTCTGTTTATATATGATGTATTTCTCCACCTAAGAAAGAAAATAACATTTATGTAAAAATATATTACGCAACAGAACAGTATTTGGTTTAACATAAAAATGTACAGTACTGTATACACATAAGTAAGATTATAAAGAAAATAAAATGTATAAGGGGGTCCCCGTTTCAAGTCGTTCTGCCGTTACATCAGAGACCAATAAATAATTAATAAATTATTAATAAATCAATTTTTTTGACATAACAGTCATCCAGATGCAAACCAACCACAGTAGTAAATGTAAGCAATACTGTATAATGTACTTTAACTATTTTTATGAGTTAGATTAAGAACTTTGATTATACTTCTATGTTTAAGAGTACAGTATTTGTTTTTAGCTTAGTGGGGGACCTAGGTTCGAATTCAGGTGATTTCCGACTTGCATCCAAATCCTGTTTAAGTCAGCTGCTCGGGAACAGAACACCGCATAAAACAGGGACTCCCTTTATAAAGAAATATATTACGCAACAAAACATTCCTTGCTTTCACGAAAAAACGTACCACGTAAGTGAGATTATAAAGAAAATAAGATTTATATAGAAAAATATATTGCACAAAAGACCAGTACATGTATTTGCTTAAACATAAAAATGTACAGGATTTCATATATATGATTTTAGGGCCATTCAATTATGAAAGTAATTTATACACTATTCCAATATACTGTGCACTAAATAAAAAAAAATCTGTTTTTGCGATAAGATAAACATTTTTAATCTGTATCATTTCTAATGTTTTTGGAACAAAGTAAACACCAATAAATTAGCAGACTATCTAAAAGGTTAGAAGGAAGTTGGATCCCTAATTCTTATTTCCTTCAAGTATTACTGAACAAATGTGTTGGACAAGTCACACCATTCATCATTAACTTTAAGATATATTATTAAAACACAATGAACTCACGTCACTCAACAGAAAAATATATGATAGCTGCGGGTCTTGAATGACCTAAGCAGGGTGGTGGAGGGGGAATTGTGGCAACCACCAAGGAACTAAGAGTAGTGACCAAAGTATGTTTGACTTCTTATATATGTGTATGCTTTGACTAGGGCACTCCCCTAAAAGGTGGACAGCGACCACTGTGTATGTACACAAAAGAATCGTTAGAAATAGCTCATATATAACCTTCAGAATAATGCACAACATTCAATATTACCAAAGCATCATTAGAAGTAGCACACACATAATCTACAAAATTCCACACAATTCATAAAAGCATTTTCCTATTAATAAAAATTAAAAATCGAAGAATATTCCAGACAAGAACATTCTGTGAATGATGACGATAAGTCTTATTCCCCAGTGATAAGACCCAAAACAAACTCAATAAAGATAGACCCAATGATCAAATATTAATAAAACTTTTCTAGAAGAGATTGCTAAATCTTCTGACCAAACGATATACTTACTTTTCTAGCAGAAAGCGCTCTGTCCACCAAGTCTCGGACTTCCTCATTAGAGGCAGGCATTTTAATGTTGGCAAAATACAGTTTGCAAATTTTCTCCTTTTCCTTTGGAGTAGGGTTGTTTACGAATTTCAAAAACGCTTCCACTAGATAATCGCGAAGGTTCGGGTCTTGTGGAATGAGATGATGAGTAGGTCTGAGTATAAAAAGAATACATGTATCAGTCTCAATTAAAACATACACCCAAACCTAACCATCGTTTGAAGTCAAACAGTCTCCCTACCCAAAATAAAAGAATTCCTAAAAACAGAGGTTGGATGAGGTATTGCAATTTAAGAATTCTACTATTTTTTTTTTTTTTTTTTTGTGTCACTATTAATCCCCATATGGCAATGGACATAGACAGATTGGAGCTGAGAAATTAAAGCCGGACGGCCTTCATAACGACCAGCAGTGGGCTCACTGGGCAAGGGCTATACAGAACAGGAAAATATATAGTGGCTTCATGAATAACGTTGCTAATGAGTGCAAATAAAAATTTTCATGTTCCCATTTAGAGAGAGAGAGAGACAGAGAAAATAAAATTATATATTATACTGTATATATATATATATATATATATATATATATATATATATATATATATATATATATATATATATATATATATATATATTAATTCTGGGTCACTAATAATCAGCAATTGGAAAAAGATATGCAAACCCCTAAAAGGGATGATGTTAATCAGGGATGTTCCACTACTCCCAAAAACATAACAATAAGGAAAGCATTATAATCTAACTCAACACATTGGTTAGAATACTGAACTCAGGAGGCAATCGACTCGTGATCAAGGCCACTGCAGGGCGTTTGGAAGGGTGTCTAGTCTTAATTCCCTATCTAGAATCTGTCTATCCACCCTCAATATGGGAAGAGTACCACACAAAATGTATAACATTTAAGACCTGCTTTGCTAATAACAGAAAACCTCTTTTTTTTTAACTATCAGAATAAAGACAAGGGGAATCATGACAGTTTATTTACTATACAAGACCAAAATATTAAAGCCATATATATCCTTCAGAAATCTAAGCACATACATACTCACTCCATCTTGTTTAAATGCACTTCTCGTTCGTAGAGTTTCGATTTCAGGAATTCGATGAGTATTTCTCTGCAATCGGTCAAATGATCAGAGGGCTCCCAAGTACAGTCATCAGGACCATAACCTCTCCAAGAGACTTTATAAAAGAACTTATTCTAAAAGAGAAAGAAGTTTACTTCTTAAGTAAAATATATAATACCTGCCAGGTTCCTATTATAATAAGTGTCTACAATCAGTCTTGTTTCTTAATTCTACTTTAAGAGCTACATACTTTACTTTTTTTTACCCTACTGTGGGATACGTCCCATGGAGGCAAAGCAGCGCGGACCACTGTAAAAAATATGCATTGGGGCTCCCGTTTCTCTAAAGGCAATAAACCATCAATGGGACAGGACCCTGCATACCTGTTCTCATTTAACAGCTCTTAAAGGAATTACTCTGCCTAAGGGCCCTCATTACCAGCATTATAATAGCCTGCTAAACGTAATGGCTGGAGTATATAAGTGGCTTTCTTGTATCCCTTCACAAACCTTAAATAACTAGGCACATATCAACAACAAAAAATTGCAGCCAGAGTTATCATTGGTTGATTCCTGGAAGTATTATCTATTCTCTAATAAAAGGAACTCCATACTGAGAAAAATTCACAGTAGAATGAGTAATATACCCCAAGTTATCCCTCACGGACATTCTGTTCACTAACGAATAAACAAAATCTCTTAAAAGGACACGTTCGGGATGGGGACTGAGAAATTCTCCTATCCCATCTCTATAGTGTGCACATACATCTACCTCCAAGTCTGTTTTTTTTTTTTTTTTTACCCTAAATGGTGCTCCCCTTTCAGAAACTACACACAACTGGCCAATATAAAGAATACTAGCTTATGCTATTCAAGAGGAAAAAATAAAAAAAAATTATGCTGATATATCAAAAGGTAAAGTACAAATGCATACATTTTTACCTGAATTTTTTTAAACTCAATTATATTTTCAACTTCATATTCAACCTCTGCCTCTTCCTTTTCCCTCTCGTCTGGCTTCTCCTCTGTTGCAGGGGCAAAAGTTTCCTTCACGTAAGTGTTTAGTAAGCTTCGTTTAGGTCTCTTGCACACCAAATATTCTTCCTTCTTTTTGCGGCCACGCTTGCCAACAGATCTGCCCGATTGGCGCGAAGCCGTTGCCATGTCGTCGTCGTTTCCGGGTTCTGACGCGGGTGGAGTGATGTTCATGTTGACTTTGGCTAAAGCTTCTGCAGATTAGAGAAAAAGTAAACACTGGCTCCCTCACACAAAAATTGAAACAAAAGTGAGTGAAAATTAATTCCAATTTCCAAATTCACGAAAGTACATAGAATAATTAAAAAATATATCATTACATTCTTAGCTTAAATGTGCTTTAAGTAGTAATAATAATAATAAACCAATATTTTCATTATACAATGGGTATTCTGTTACTAATCTAAGAGTACATATATACATAAAGGTTGCCGGGTTTCAGTTCCAATATCCATCTAAGATGCTCCTCAGAATGTCAGCTGGGGCAAGCCCCAACCCCCCACTGTGGTGCCCAGCCACAGCTGTAACCTCCCAGTAAACAGCATATACTCGCGGTCTTGGACAGGAACCGATCTGTGACCTCGTGAATGCGAAGCCAGCGTGTTACCACTGATCATATGAAGGAAACAAGAAGAATAATGTGTGTGTGTGGTGTGTGTTTGTGGAAAAAAAAAATAATATATATATATATATATATATATATATATATATATATATATATATATATATATATATATATAGTTTGGAAATAAACCTAAAACTCCAAGAGGTTAAATTCAAATTATACTTACTCATATTTCAGCCTTTGTTGTTTAAAAAGAGAGGAGAGAGAGAGACTGACTTACCTGGATTATCATTATTCAAGCTAAACATTGATTCTTTGACACTCCTTTTCGCAGGCAAGGCTTTAGAGTCTTGTACTTCTTGTGTTAATGCCACTGAAACTTCTGTTTTGACTTCTGGAATGTCATTAGCCCTGCTTATCAGCTCGCTCAATCTGTTACCCATTTCGTCAATAGAACTTTCAGCCTGCAATAACATTACTGCTAGAAAAATCGGGAAACAGCCAAATTGATGGCATTATTGTTGCCATATCTACGCAATGTCACATGCTGGTACACGACATGGTTTAAAATATTTGTTCAATCATCCATTGAACTAGAAATGCTATTTTGGTCCTTTCATCTTTAAATGTGGATATATCAAGGAATTTAATTGCTCAGAGATGTCATGGACACTGTAATAACTGTAGGCAAATATTTATGAATAATGAACAAGATTTGTGGTAAACCTGGAATTGGTATATAGCAGTATTAGGAATGGTGCCATCATTATTGGTGTAGAACATTAAATGGCCACTGCTTCACCGATACAGTAATTTAAGTCACTATTAATCCCCATTCTAATGGGGGTGGATACAGACAGGTTGGAGATGGGGATATTAATGTTGGATGCCCTTCCTAACTCCTCATGGTGAGCTCGAATATGGGTTTGTCACTTACAATAGTTAAATGTAGCAATAAAATCAGTTATGCACTATTGTACAGCAATAAAAACAGTAAGTCTATTCCAGTAGTGTAACTCAATATAGAAATGCATACAGTACTTCAAAATTATATCTACACTTTATGTTCCTAAGCAGAAGTACCATATAGACAAACAGAAAATGAAGAAGTACCATGTAGCCTAACAGAAAATGAAAAACTAGTAAACAAAACTCAGTAATGACATAAGCAAGATTAGCTGGCAAATATGTATGCAAGTATAAGCAAAAGCTGGACAATAGCAAGATGAGAAAAGAAAATATCTGAAACTTATGCCAAATATTATAAAAGTTGTAGATACATTTCATACTAACTTAAGCATTAAAGCAAACTGCACGAATAGAATGCAAATGTTAATATTCACGGAATGGATATTAAAAATATCTCGCCTCGTATGGTTTGCAAGTCTATAGTACATATTTATGAATATCATGATACTGTAATCATCTGTACCCTTACTTCACTGACTATACGTGAAATGAAAAATGTATCTAATAACTTTATATACACTTCCCTAAAAAGTAAAAGTACTATTTTAATAATGTTATAAAAGAGGTCATGTACTATATACATGCAGACTAACAGAAGCACCTAATACTCTCTATACATTTATCTTTAGTTTAAATAAGCTAACGTTTTTGTGGTGCATTACCTAAAATATGAGCAAAAAAATATACTGTACTTCTTTCTCTTATGTGAGACAATGCCTTTTCTAAAATGAGACCACACATCTAACGGCATCATCAATAGCTGCCATTTTATGCCACTATTAATCACCATTGGAATGGGGGTGGACACAGACAGGCTGGCATCAACTAACCAGTCATATGGGACAGGGACTACCCTTTCCCAGTTATCCCCAAGAGGTTCTTATACAAAGAATTTATATGAGCCACCTTTGGGAGTTGAATTCAGAATAATTCGGGCAGGAACCGGGAGGTAAATCAACTGGGATGCCCAAGAGTGATGATCTGATTAAAGGAAGTCAATGATAGTACTATAGCACTTGCAGTTAAATATAAAAGCATACAGGCTTTGTAATACTTTCCAAATGCATTTCCTTCAGAATATGACAATTTAATTTCATCCAGACCCTCCCAAATAGCTCCTTTTCTTGCAACATGTCCCCAAAGATGGAATTAAAATTTAACCAAAATATAACATTTCAACAACAGTCACATCACCAAATAACCTATTTTCTCACAACAATTCTCAAAAGACGACGTTAGATTGATTCAGTTTTACGTCATGAACTCCCTTTTCTACTAAGGGCTAGGACGGTTCCACAGATTAGTGGCAGAAATTATAACCCCGGCTTAGGCAATTATACTGACTTTAAAGGGATTTAAACTATCTGTAAGTGTATTAACCACAATGGAAACATACCTGTTTCAAAGATTCAGAAAAAGTTTTACAAAACTGGGGCTCTGGAAAAAAGAAACACTTGGTTTTGAATGAAGAAAATGCTTCCCTGGTCTTCAGCAAAGACAAGCGTAATTCTTTTGAGCATTCGTATAGCTTATGTTGCGCGACCTGCAAAATTTATTAGAAGTTAGGTTCTATTGAAGTCCTATTACAATGCTTAACAATTATATGCGAATTCCAAAAATATAATATTCCTGAAAACTACAGACAGCATAACTAACGTAGATACTTGTATTATTTCAGTTAAGTCTCTGCTAATGTTTTACATTGCTAAATAGCTCAGTGACAATGTACAAATGACTAACACAAAGATTATCCTTAAAAACAGCAATGTTATTATTAATATCGCAGGTTATTTTCTGAACTATGTTGGGTTTCACATGAAGCAAGAAATCATCAATTACAATTATTGAAAACTGCTACCTTTTGATATCACCTAGATCTACAGTTAACAGTCTTTCAACATCGGCCCTACAATTATGTTGTTGGTGTTCCCTTAGCTGCTTGGGTGCTCACTCTCAAGTTCCTAATAAAGGTCACAGTTGATTTCGGGTTTGCACACAGCCCTCAAAGAGCATATTTTGTGTTACTGCTGTTCCCAAAGCTGCCTGGGTGCACATCCTTCAGTCCCTAAAAAAAAGGCCACAGTTGACCTCAGGCTTTCACAGAGCCCTCACAGTTTTTTTTTTAATAATTGTGACATAAGGACAGTAAAAAAAAAAAAATCTACCCTCATCGAGCTTGGATAAGAAGAAAACAAACAGAAACAGACATGAGGAGTATTGTGACTTGTCAGATGTGAAGGGATAATAAACCATGTAACGAATATCCAAGAATATTCAATGTTGATGTAGGCATAGAAAGAGAACCGTGACTGAAGGAAGACAACACTGAACTCTCCTGGACAGACTTATTTAAGTCCACAAGACCCTTCAGCTGTTGCTGTATGCTTACACATGGTGCAGTTTTCCATGATATGTTTGATTGTATATGATGTTTTACATCCTGGAAAGGCATCACCGACTCCTCTGATGACTCAATACGGCTGGATGGTTCCCAGCTCGCAGCCTGGCCAGGTGAACTCTGTCCCCATGGGAAAGGGAGGATTCGAAATGATAGATGTCAGGAGGCAGTGCATGCAGACGTCTGTGTTTATCGAGTGCATGGATGAAACGGAAAGTGATTTGGGTATAGATACGACTCCAGAAGATGGTTTGGGGTAGGAAAAGGGGGAAGAGATGACAGAATTTCTGTGATACTGTGTGCCAGTTGTTGGTTTAATGTTCCTTGGTGTTTGGGTGCAGCAATGATTATTATGTGACTTGCATGTGACGCGAGAACTACAATTACAATAAGTTTAACAGTTGCAAGAATATTTGCAACCAAATTCTTTGATTTTCTTATGGAGCACTATATGAAAGCTTCAAATTCACTATTTTGCATGTAAAGCACCCATATACTTGAAACAGACATTTAATTAAATGTGTGGAATTGCTCTCCATTCATACAATGATCTTGAAATTGGGAAAAACTGAGTAAAAACCTACACTAAATGATAATACAGTATTCAAAAACAGATGACAAACACACACTTAAATAGCCATTAGCAATGCTATTTTGTATGCTTAAATCAACTATACTGCTGCTTTTTTTTTTTTTATAACCATTAGCCCACAATCGACTAGGGGTGGACAGACAAGTTGGAGCTGGGGTACTAAGGCTAATAGTCAATATTACAGCTATCTCTAATGTTTCTGCATAAAAAAACACATATATTGCAACACTGGAGAAGGCAGGAGAAAAAGCATACATACATACATAGACAAAGGCCACAATCCCCTCTCGTAAAGGGGATGACTGAGTAAAAGCACACACATTCACCATAAGCAAACGCAACAACGCAAAGCCGAAAAAAATTCACGTGAATTTTGCCTCAAAAGCAGTGAGATATATGCAAAAAACATCCGCAATCCGAAAGATTCGAGGCAGAATAATAATGACAGCAAAGTTTAAGTACTAACTAATTTAAAAATAAATAATACAAGTTAAGAAAATTAAAGCTGAGGGCTTTGTAAATGGGTATATGGGTTCATTTGACTGGAAAAAATAGCATTATACTGTACTGTATATGCCTTTTGTTGCAATGCATAAACAAAAGTTCTTGAAAGAAGCAGAAAAATGTGGGAAGTTGCTTAGAAAGTGGTCCCACTTTTTCTGCAAGGGACTAGATAATGGCACAAAATTAAAGATGATACTAAAATGAAAAGAAATAAAAGTTAAAATGGAAAAGTACCTGAAACATCAACTTCGATAAACATTAACTAACATTCAACAAGAAAGTCGGTGCTACTTTAGCGTGCTGTCTACAACACTATTCGTAGTCTGTTGTAACCTAACAAGGGTAGGTTAGATTAGTTTGGTTAGGTTACAAATAGCATCCTGACCTACCCAAACTAATCTAACCTAACCTGGTTAGGTTAGATTACAACAAACTACAGATAGTGAGATAGACTGCACGTTACAGTAGCACCAAAAATTATTCAACATTCTCAAACTTCGATGACCCTGCAGTACACTACGTAGTACTGCATCAGTTACCAAGAATAAAACACAACATTAGCCCATATCAATAATGATGGCCATTTATTGGGTTAAGAATTGGTGATGATCGGTCTTATGCCGCAGACTCCCTTTTCTACTAAGGGTTAGAACAGTCCCTTCTTGTGAAGGATTTTGGTTTTGGGAGTGGCGGTTGCCAACCAGAGCGAATGTGCTTTCTAACCTCCGACCGTGGCGGGTTTCAAAGTTGCGCCATATGCCATCAGTCCTAAATTCAACTTTAGGATCTGCCAATAAGTAAAGAACATAATAATAAGCCCAACTGCAAACCAGTAACAAATCACATTTAATAAACCAGTAACAATGCCAACCACAGTGTAAATTAACAATTGAAATATGTAAATCAGTAGAAAAGACAGTAAATGTTTACATTCACACCCCAACCCGTGAAATGGGTAAATGTTTACTTTCACACCCCCAATAGTGTGGTAACTGACATTATATTTTTTCCAGTGGTTTTTGAAGTTATCAACAATTTCAACCATTAAAAACAAGTGCTGGAGAAATGCGAATCTCCATAATCAATTAGTTCCCTCCTCCATAAGCAAAGGGGGAGGGTGAAAATTTGGGGGTTTTGGGTAAGCTAAGTAAAAAAAAAAAAAAAAAAAATAGTTACGAGTGATGAAAAACTTGTAAATATTAAAATAAAAAAAATATATACTAGACAACCTAGGTAAATAAAATTTGCACGTTGAAATGAAAATTCTAAATATTTAAAATTAAAAAACCTAAGAACCCAATACTTATAATGGGGATTTGCCCACCCATACCCCCTAAACCAATCAAAGCTAACCTTAACTACTTCAGCCCCTCCTAGGCACGTAGCTATTTATGAATTAAATGAAATTCAGTACTACTGTGTTCAAACAGAATACAGAAAAAAATATTCTAGAAAACCATTCCTAACCAGAGGCATCGGCCCTCCCAAGAGCCCCCAGAAATTACTTGTTTCTTTTTCCACCCAAAACGACGTTTCCCTCCTCCGGCTCTCCCCTATAACCCATGGAAGGGGGGAAGTAAACAAACATTAGAAAGATGCTATACCGAGAAGAAATATAAAAATTGTTGCAAAGGCATAAAAAATAGAATCCATAATGTCAAACATTAAAACGTTGAGGGTGTGAAAATAAACATTCACCACAAAATTAGACTTAAAAAAAAAAAGCAATTAATTATGTAAAACTTGGGGTGTTAAAATAAACATTAACCATTAGAATTGTAAAAAAGGAAAACGAAATAGGAACACCTACAGTTTAGCGGGCCATACCAATGTTCAAAACCTAGCAACAGATGGCGATAGGCTCTAACTAGAGAACTGGCGGATGAATACACAACAAAAATGGCGATAATAGGCATATGAAACAATTTTTTACAATCCTAACTAAAAATACCTACCTAACCTCTTAGACAGGGGGGCTTCGCCCCCCTGGAATCCCCCCATCATATAGGTTAGGGTCGAACTATTTACTTGAGCGGAGGGGTGAGGTCGTTGAGCGGCATGGCCCGCTAAACTGTAAACTACCCCAAAAATACCCCTAAACTCCCGGCTATTTTGAAAATTGGTAAGTTCTGATTGTAACAAAACCACAGCCCTCTAGTGCGCGTTTGCCGGGGGGCGGCGCCCCATTTCAAAAATCAGAAGCTTGCTTGAGAGTTATTGGTCTTTTAGAATGTGAAAAACGCGTCGATAATTGTTAAAAAAAATAAAAAAAAAGTCCAGGAATTTTTTTTCTTAGGCAGCAATTCATATATGACAAATAATAAAACTAGGAGTCCAAGAAAATATTTCCTGATACACCAATGCATATATAATGACAAAATAAAACGAAAAGTCCAGGAATATGTTTCCTCATACACCAATATATACATAAAAAAATAAAAATAAAACAAAGACTCCAAGAAATTTTTCCTCACACGACATACATAATAAAACAAATAAAACGAAATGTCCAGGAAAAATTTTCCCTACACTGTCATTCATACTAAAAAAAAAAAAATAAAACGAAGTCCAGGAAAAATTTTCCTAGAGGCTTTATCTCGAACTCACCAGCTTCATCTCATTTCCATTGCTCTTTTTTTTGTCATTGGGCGATATTTCCTTCACGCCATTCTTGGAGGATAATGTCTTCATCGTTCACTGCATGTATTAGACACCAATCACTCTCTACACCAATAGAAAAATAGGTAAAATCACTTCACAAAATTTAAATTTCACTTCCATTACTCACTGACCCACACTGCCATTATTTCGCGTTGGGCGGGAAAAGCGTTGAGATTGGGGTGGGCAATCTTTTCTCCTACAGGGACCCACGGACCATCAAAATTTAGGGTTTCCAGTGAGTCATATTTAACAAAAAATAATATTATGACATAGTAAAGGTTACTTTCACAATTAAGATATAATTAGTACTCAAATAACGGTATTATCAAGTATATTAAGACAGGAAAAGATAAAACGCACGTGGTCCGGCAGCCAGAGTTTGTTTACCCTAAGTGGTAACCCTGCGATCTCTCTCGTGAATTCTGAGAGACTGCGGGGTTACTTATATTATTTTAAAAATAAACAATTTTAGCTGTTTTTATTAACATAAACATAAGAATAATAATACATAGTTTCTCTTTTTGGTGAGAAATAAATTAAAACTTGTAAATAAGAAATAAATACATCCTATATATCTTCAAAGAATATATTTTCACTAAATGTTTACTTTCACACTCTCAACGAGTGAAAAAAAAAAATAAAAGAATATTTCCTAAGTTGGAGATCGCATAAATATTTCACATAAATATTGAAGAAATATAACATTGCATATAAAATAAGCTTGTTTCAAGAGAGGAAAATTTTTTTTTAATGACGAAATATGGCAATTTGTTTCTTAAATATGTACACCGTTTTGTTAGTATCTGTTCCCATTCGAACGGGGGTGGACACAGATATGTTAGAGCTGGGGATCAAGGTTGGATGCCTTTCCTAATTCCCCGCAGAGGATTCAATCACGGGCCGCCCTATTTAATCGACTCTTGAAACACTGGGGAACACGAAGGAAGTCGTCTAGCCCCCCTTCCTCAGGGGGAAAGCACTGCAATATACTAAGTAATATATGGAGCTGGGGGATAAAGGCTGGATGCGTTTGCTAATTCCCCACAGAGGACTCGATCACGGGCCGCCCCATTTAATCGACTCTTACGAAATGCTGGGGAACACGTAGCAAGTATTCTAGCCCCCTTCCTCAGGGGGAAAGCACTGCAATATACCAAGTAATATAAGGGGGAATATGGCTTTGGTATATGGAATATGATCAACATTGTCATAGTAAAGAGACGGACTGTGCACATGGCGTTAATTCTCTTTCCTAAAATCTAATTATACACACGCAATTAAAAAAAAAAAAGCAGACGCACAGACTATTTTAGCGTCGTAATATAATTAGCGTCTTTTTTCCTCAAAATAAGTTACTTGCGTGAAAATCTTGAAACGGAACGGGCTACCAGGAGCAAGCTATTTTTAAGAAAACTTCTTTAAAAATTATATATAGACAGAGACAAAAATACAGCTTGATAAACATCACCATTGGAATTTTCTAATAATGAAGGCTATTTGAAATAATAAGGACACGTTTCATACATCTAAAATAGAAATAATGCTGTCTTCGTTGTTGTGATACAGTGGTAAGGGTCAAAATGGACCCGTCTGAATATATGTATTTATTAAACTTTATAAATTACATAGGGAAAGTGAGTCGAATATTGGGAAAGAAAGACGAGAATATCAACAATGCAGTTTTATAAGATAAAGGCAGTGTGATATATTATAAAAAGGTTTAATTCATATATAAGAGAAGTACTCTTGGCTTTGATTTTGTCTTATATAGTTAAGGGTCACTGTGGACCCGCCTTGGCGTATTTCTTTGCTTCTCATCGGTGCTGGTCTTGTTTCTGGGATACGTTCCACTGATTGGTGAAAGACTCGAAGCAGGACGAAGGAAGAGTTTTTGCTCCACCTGCACATGACCTTGACGCTTTAACGGCTCTGATGGAAAGTCGCTTTGAGGCAAAGTAGGTCAGTGGTTGTAAATTTCAAACAATCCTCTTTGTTTCTTTTTACTTTATAATACTTTACAAATTATTTTCATTTTCTCGAGAGACTTTTTTTCCTACTATATATATATATATATATATATATATATATATATATATATATATATATATATATATATATATATATATATATATATATATATATATATATATATATAAGTCCCAGAATCCATAATTATCCATATTAATAAGTAAGAAAATTATTATAATTTTTGATCCACTGGTCGCAAGCTAGTACCAGAGGGTACTTGAAAGTGTTTATGACATCGGGGAAATTGAAACCCAAATTCAAGTCTTGCTTAAGTCTGAGAGAGAGAGAGAGAGAGAGAGAGAGAGAGAGAGAGAGAGAAGAACTAAAGGGTTTCTTCACTGCATGGTTGCTATGACAAGTATCTTATTCGTCGATAAAGGTTGCAATGCTTTGCCTCCTTGGGAAAAGGTATCACAGTAGGGAAGAAAATATAAAATATTTAGACTTTGACAATGTAGTTTTTGACAGCTGAATTAGGAAATAAAGTTGAATGTAAAAGTATAATATATAACAGAGTTGTAGTAATAGTAGTAGCAGTAGTAGTAGAAGTAGTAGCAGTAGTAGTAGCGGTATACCTGATGTATGTCAGCAATTGATGGCATATAACATAGGTATATATGATGACTCCTTGGTTTTCTGTACTTGAAACAGCGACGTTGTCTTCAACTCTCTTACAGGGAGCGTTTAAGCCCCCCCCCCCCCCGTCCAAGCCACAAACCACACATTATTTATGTGATTATTCCTTTCATCTCCCCCCCTCCCCCCGTTTCCCTCCCACGAACATCTCTTTTACCTTGGTCTTGACGTCATTATCATCATCATCATTATAATCTGCATTACTCTCATTAACCTTCTGAGGGAAAACTTAAGAGGAAAAAAAAACTTACTTTTGGCTTTTAAGAAAACTGACTTACGCAGTTGCGATTTTTGGTCCCCAAAATGAATTTTCTTCAACCAAAAAAACAAAAACAAAACAAAACTAATAATAATAATAAATAAATAAATAAATAAAAAAAAATGAAGTGGAGTTTGATGAAAAAGTTTTCCCTCGTTATTGAAGCGTTTTTAACAGCTTCATATACAAGATTCCGAGCTCAGCTTCACATGGTAGCTTGTATAGATTTTCTTCGCCAGCGCCACTTGGAATCATAAGGAAATAAATAATTCAGATAGGTAACGCCTATCTGACTCATTGAATACACTACTAAATGTGTAGAGTTCAAAGCTCAACAAATTAAATTTTTAAGCCAATATCGTAATACTGGATCAGAAACAGTGTTACCGACATGGTGTAATTAATATTCATGACTGAAGACTTAAAAGTATTAAAATAAATTAGTATCATTCAATTCAGTGTTGCCAGAAAGGTGTAAGTTGGATCCTTTGTCCAACACAGATTGATTACAAACTTTTAACCTCAGAAGCAGTGTTACCAGACTGGTTTAAATGAGATCCATACAGACATATACACACACGGATTGGACTATGTGGCACCGCCGTTTCGGCACCGCTAATATTGCTAAACTGTTTTGGCGTTGCTTTTTTGGCACTAAGTTTTTTGGCTAAGCTAGGTTAGGTTAGCCTTATGTTAAATCATTTTTATTAGGTAAATTCGAGGTTCACGGCGCCAAAAGGGTCGCGCCAAAACAGCGGTGCCAAAAACTACCCGACCCATAAACACATACACACACAAGTAAATCACAGGCAAACGGCCCCCAGTTACGTTTTCCTGTCTGTCTAGGACGACGACTAACAGCGACAGAGAGGATTAGGAGATTGCAATAATCTACCAAGTTCTCGCTCTCACCTCCTCCAGAGATGTTAGCGAGTTGCATAGCTCAATCGTTAAGGGGGAAAAGGGGGATTTATTTGATAATTTATTTATATAAAAGATCTTTCCTATCTTGACAAATCTCCCAACAACTGCTTATAAGATTTAAAAGACTGATTCTCTCTCTCTCTCTCTCTCTCTCTCTCTCTCTCTCTCTCTCTCTCTCTCTCTCTCTCTCTCTCTCTCTCTCCGCTGCCATTTCTGGTGCCTTCTCTCTCTCTCTCTCTCTCTCTCTCTCTCTCTCTCTCTCTCTCTCTCTCTCTCTCTCTCTCTCTCTCTCTCTCTCTCTCTCTCTCTCCGCTGCCATTTCTGGTGCCTTTTTTTCTCTCTCAAAAGGAGGCCAACAGAGGCCCTCTCTGTGGCCCTCCTGTAAAGGTGTGGGCAAATGGCACTAATTGGCACTTTGATCTTTGTGGGATGACAGCAGGGGGTGCCACTCGTGGTAGGGAGCCAGGTAGGAGAGTAGCATGTGGGTGGGTGGGGGGGGGGTAAAAGAAGGTGAGGAAAGAAAAAAGAAAGAAGAAGAAGGTGCAGAAAGATAAATAAAAGAGGAAAATAAATAGATAAATAGATAGAAAATATCTGCAAGTTAGTAAAAGGACTGACTGATAAACGAAGTAGCGAATATACTGAAAGACAAACAGAGGAATGAAATGTGTGTGTGCGTGGGTGTATGTGTGTGTGTGTATGTATGCATGTATGTATGTGTGTGTGTGTGTGTGTGTGTGTGTGTGTGTGTGTGTGTGTGTGTGTGTGTGTGTGTGTGTGTGATTACCTAATTGTGGTAATCACACACACACACACACACACACGTGTATGTGTGTGTGTGTGTGAGTAAGACTATCATAGAATAGAGAAGGAAATGGGAAAGTGAAGAAGATAGTAACTATCCAAGAGGATAGTTTTGCTTTTTCTCTATTCACTTGAAATATTTCCAAGATACTGATGTGAAGTGTTGTTGTAATAATCCTAAAACATAAATAGATAATATTAACCAGTTGTACTTAAACCTCAATAAAACTCAAAGCTTTTGCCGGTTTTACGTCACGGACTTTCCTTTTCTACCAAAGGCTAGGACAGTGACTTCTTGCGAAGAACTTTGGTTTTGGCAGATGAAATCGTTACCCTGAGTGCATGTTCTTGGTAACTTTAGACCGTAACGGGGCGCGAACCCTCGACCTGACGCCTCAAAGTCGCGGACGTTGCCGTTTTGCCACGGTGACTAATAAAACTCAAAGCTATATTATATTACCTAAATGTATGGCATTTCCTCGTGATCAGCGAGAGGCTGAATTTAATATAAAAGTATTTTTCATCCACGCCAAGATCAGACAAGATTATAACAAAACACTGAAAATAAATTTATCAATAAATGAGTAAGAGGAAAATAAGGGTTAATACACGAGTATAAGGTCATACATTCGCTGAAACATTTTAATTGTTTCATAAATTATTATATTGAACATAGATGTGGAGAACTTTTTCTGAACACGAAATTTTTGTTTTGTTTAAATATTTCCCATGTGCGTGCATGTGTTTGTGTGTGTAAGTGTGTGTGTGTGTGATTACCTAATTGTGATTACCTAATTGTGTTTACGGGAAAGAGCCCAAAGCTCGTATCTTCCCGTCTCCTGATCGGTTCCATTTTTAGACTTAGTGATACTTATCATACCTGTCCTTAAAACTATGGATTGAGATAGCAGTAACTCCTGTGTGTGAGGTGTGTGCGTGTGTGTGTGTGTGTTGGTACACGTAAGTATATGCACCTTAGTGTGGGTATAGGAGGAAGTCTTTTACTCTTAACTCCCCGTCTCCTGGTTGGATCTTAATTAATTGATATTTCTTATATATTTCCAAAAAATCTTAATGTATTTACCAATGAAAATTTCTTTATTTTGTGAATTCAACTTATCAATTATTTTATTAATAAAGCCATCCTGGGTTTCTCCATTCTCCACTATCACTATGCACACATCACCATTCAACAGTGTTTCCTTTCACTATCATCTATGGCATTGTGCCAATTCATCTAAAACGCCGGAAACGCAACAATGCGGTTTTTATTATTATTATTTTTTTGTCATAAAATTATATCATTCCTGTCAATGTGGTCTTTTTTATCGCTTTGTAACGATAAATCTCTCTCTCTCTCTCTCTCTCTCTCTCTCTCTCTCTCTCTCTCTCCTTCTCTCTCTCTCTCTCTCTCTCTCTCTCTCTCTCTCTCTCTCTCTCTCTCTCTCTCTCATATATATATATATATATATATATATATATATATATATATATATATATATATATATATATATATATAATTCATCAACATTTCTAAGAAATGTTCCTAAGATTTTTTTTAATAATCTCCGGTAGTTAAATACGGGATTCACTAACTACTTTTATATTATTCTTATTGATTTTCTTTTTATAATAACAACAACACCCTCTGAAGAAAGCAGAATTCATCAAAATTCTCTTGAATTGTTCTTAAGGGCTTTTTTGCTGGGAGACGAAGCCGATCCAACTCGGAGCCGGTCCAAGACTCGGATCAATAGAAAAGACAGGTGTTAGGAACGCTATCCGGCCAGAAGTAGTCATGCTCAAAACCAAAGATAATATTCTCGAATAAAGTTCATTATTATGCAATTTAATTTCCCCACCTCGATTCTAGTAATAATAAATAGGGTGCCCTTACTCTCACCCAAGATAATTTGAGTAGAATTCTTTGAGAGATACTGCATAAAATCCATTACACTTATTAATTTGGGAGTCAATGAGCTAGCATTTCTGAGAAACGATATTAAGTGTCCAAGTATGACCTAGTAATCCCCTAAAAAACGTCCATATTACCTAACCCAGTTTGAGAGCCACAAAGCTTGTAT
>JAXCGZ010000725.1:0-44729 GCA_037179515.1 Halocaridina rubra
GGGTATATTAACCACTTGGGTACCATGGTACCTCATTAGATACAAAATATTACACAAATAATATAAGTGCAGTAATACTCAAAAAAACTTACTTGTGGAAATCATCTATGCAGTGAATCTGATTTGAGGCATCGACTGTGAATGGAATGCCGTCCAACGACTTATTGCAGACAACGCAGGTGAAACACTGAGGATGGTAGGGTTTCCCAGTTGCACGTAAAATTCTGTCTAAGATGGGTTTAAGGCATACGCAACACTTCTCCAACGTGTTCTGAAATAGAAGTTTTGCTGCTAAAGTGAACAGAATCCTTTAATAAGTCAGATCGGGTTAGATTAGCTTAATTTCGGTTTGGTATGCTTAGGGTTGGTTTGGTTTGATTTGCTTAGGTTTGGGTTGGATTGGGTTACATTAGGTGACTTGCATTGCATATATGAATAACTTGAGAGCACCATAGGGTTATTTTTCCTAACAATATCCAATAAGTCTTTATATGATTGTCAAAAAACATGTTGATGGTAGTCTTTTTTGAAGTAAGTTCTTATACACTTCATTTGATATTCCTACATGTAGAGAATATTTTGACTATAGTGAGATGGCTTAATGGTATTCTAAGTACGAGGCTTGAACCATATACTAAAGTAATATTGCAAATACCAAATTGAATTCAATTCAGTGGTTGAGGGATGGTGTGGCAATTTGAAATAAGGTAACAAGGCTTCTACTTACAAAAAATCTGGATTTATGCATTATAAGAAATAATCAATGGAACTGTACTATTAAAGCCGGTAAGCCCTGTAGTGGGCTCCATCATGAATGTGTTGCCTCCAGAGTTATGCATTTTAACCACAGTCTCAGTACGTGACTGATATAACAAGCAATAATTTATAATAATTAAAAACACTGAAATTAAGAAGTTACATAGAGGTTCCGTCCCCATGAATGGGGGTAGATACAGACAGACTGAAGATGGGGAATTACTCAGAATGCAAAGGATAAAACTCCAACTTACTAAGTAGCAGTCTTCACAATAAGGTTTCGAGTCGAGAGCATAGAAGGGTTTGCCTTGAAGTTGTAAATGGCACACGATGCAAACAAAACATTTGATATGATACACCTGCTCCATGGCAGTGCAGCCACTTCCTTCACCTACTACTTTCTCCCCACATCGCGTGCAGATACCTGTTAAAAAAAAAAATTTATGCTTGACAGATATAATACTAGGCCATAATAGGACAAAAAATATTTTACATAATTTTAGCACTGTTAAACAAAAGAAGTTACTTTTATCATTTATTAATAAGCCATATCAGCACAAAAAAAAAAAAAAAATAACCTAACTATAGCACTGCTAAACAATATAATTTATTGTTAAAAATATATCACTAGGCCATATTAGTACAAAATCCTGTTATAATTCAACTATAGCACTGCTACGCAATATAATTTATTGTTAACGAATATATTACTAGACTGGTCTATCTTTTTTTGTCTTTATGAGTGACACAAGGACAGGCAAGATAATTGCTCTCTTGAGACAAGGAAAAAAGAGATTGATAGAATAATAAATGGACAGGCTGAAAGAACAGCCACAGTAATGAAGATCTAGAAATATGTAGGATTAAGCCCTGACATGATAACAGATCAGCTTTTTGAAGGACGATAAGTCATAGGAATTAGGAAAGTTGGAAGGAGGAAGAGAGTTCCAGTCTGGGTGTGGAGGAGAAGCAGCAGTCACTGCACTGACCAATCCACGAGCTACCTAGCTCCACACAGAATCTGTGAGACAAGACCACTTGGCAAGTGTCACACGACCTTGGCAGTGGGGGAGTTATCCAACTCACCAAATCATCAAAGCAGCGAAGAAAGTACTAATGACAGAAATGAGAAAGGAATAAAACCTTACTGTGAATAAAAAGAGAATCTTCATCAGAAGTAAGAGGAGGGTCAATAAAGAGTCTGACTGCCTTAGATTCAACCTTATTAAGAAGATACATATAAGAAGAGCTACCCACGAAATGAGAGCAGAATTCTCAGCAGAAACGGATAAGACCTTTTGAGATTTAAAGTAAGTGAGAAAAGGAAAAATGATGAAGGATCTGAATTTCTAATATGTTACTAGAATTATGAGGGTAACTTTCGTTAGTTTCAAAGACAATAGGGCTATCAGGAGGAGAAGAATATAAAGAGATAGCAAGAAAATGTGTCGAGGTATTAAATTAAACTAAATTTTGGGTTCCCCTTTCAGATACCCTCTGTAAATCTGAGTCGAGAGTTTAAGAAAGAGTAATTCGAGACTGATGACAAGTATCAGATGAAAATTGTGAGGAGAAGACAGAGTAAAAATAGAGGGTAAAATTGTCGGCAAAGGCGTGGACAAGAGAGAGGAAGACTGGGACTGGAGAAGATAGTTGAAGAAGAAAAGGAACTTTGTAAGTGAAAGAGCAGAATCCTGTGAAACACCACTGATAATGGGAATGAGCTAGATGTTGCATCATCAACAACCACTGCTATAAAATGGTTAGAAAGAAGACTGGAAATCAGAGAACAGAAGAGAGAGCAAAAGTAAAGCCATAAGCAGGAAGTTTGGCAAATAGAGCCTAATGCCACACTCTGTCAAATCAAGGTGGCGACAATGGATTCCCCACAGTTTTTCAGAGAAAATGACCAAACATGAGCGAGATATGACAGGAAATCACCAGTGGATCTTGCCTTTGCGGAAGCCGCACTGCTGATCGAACATAAAAGATTAAATTTCAAGATGTTTCAAAAAGTGAGAACTCAGTTAAGTTTCATATACTACAGCGATAGAAGAGGTTAGGTCAACTGGTCGGTAATCAGAAAGAATAGTATGGTCACTTTCTTAAGATCAGGCTGAACTAGAGCATGCTTTCAAGATGAAGGGTAGATACTGGTTGAGAGAATGAGGCAAAACAGACGGCAAAGCACAGGAGCCAGTTACTCTGCAATCTCTTGAAGGAACCTTGCAGGGAAATTGTTAGGTATGGATGCATTGTTCGTCTTTTGAGAGCGAAGACCCATATGTACTCTGCATGAAGGCAGAATAAGGGAGGACATACAGCACATTAAGGGTAATTTCTTGTTGAGAAACATATCATTAGGTCATACTAGTATAAAAAAAAAGTTTTAACTAGACTATAATACTGAATAATATAATGTACTCATCTAACTGAAGTGTACTTTATGGAAAGCAATGAAAAAACTATGAGAACGGTATATACTGCTTTTCCAATCATACGTATATACATATACAATGGCTGCATTCCCCCTTGCAAGGGAGTGGCCAAGTCAAAGTACACACATTACCCACACCCCAATTAAACTTGAATCACACTTCTCAATGCCTTAGGGATAAAGGGTTGTCATGAAGAGTGATTGAGGTATGTTTGGCTTATTTTGAAAGTGTGTATACAAAAACAGTCAATCAATATTACAAAAATGTTTAATCTAAATCTTTCTATATTTAATAAGCACCAGGCACATGACCAACACCATATTGTTACTAATTAAAATGCATTTTCTAGATGTGTTCCAGCAAAATGGATTGCAAGCAGAGTACTGTACCTTAAATTACTAACGTTAGATGGTGTTGTGCATTGTAAATTATTACTACATGCAGAGCTAATTTCAATACTACGTAGAGTAGCAAAGAGTAACTGCAAAAGTTTTGCAGAACTATAAGCTTTTACTTATATATCTTGCAGAAAGACACAAAATTTACATTAACATATGCTTAATTGTATATTTCAAAGGACATAACTATCATGCAAATTAATATGTCTGATGTATATGCAAATCTTGTAAAGATGAGTAGCCCCGAGTAACCAATGTAAAGCTTAAACTGTAAATTGTTAGGTTAGGTTAGGTTTGGTTTGGTTCAGTTAGGCTAAGTTAGGTGATTTGCCTTGTACACATAAATAACCCTAGAGTACCCTGGGGTTACTATTCTTTGCAAAATCTGTATATGATAATATTACACTCTACTTCTAAAGATTACTGAAGCTGCACTATGTTAGTAACCAGACCTCAGTTAGAGCACGACTAAATAAAGGCATTTCTAAATCTATTAACAAAACAAAAAACCAAGATGAACATACACATGTCATACGCACCAAAGAACTCTGGGTCATTGGTACTATCCATGGACTGGACGAGAAGGTTGGTGAGGACGTCCACTTCAGCTTCTTTCCCAACTTTGTCTGGGTTAAGTACTGGCTGGGCTGAAGGTGCTGGGGCCAAACCCCTCGCACGTGGGGATGTGTATGGCCCATACAGGCTGTAACCAGATTTGTTAGACATTTGACTTGAAGGTCTAGGAGTGATGGGTTCGTAGATGGACTCGTAAGTTGAACTCTGGAAGAGGTAATCAGAGACCCAATCAATTTGTTGGCAAATATCAAGTAAAACTTAGACAATAAATGTTAAGCTTACTGCTTCTCTCAAACACATTTTCATATATATTTTGAGTCAAAACATTAATATTTTTCTCAGTTCATACAGCATAGATAGCACCAATAACTGTGCCAAGAAAACATCCTCTAGCAAAATTATCCAGGGATGAAACTGGAATACTGCTTACTCTCTTGGAAGATATACACACACCATAATTAACAACTGCTTGCTAAAGAATGAAATGTACTACTGCCTGGTAAGACTGGTTTGGTGGTAATATTCAAATGAAATCTGTATATGTATAGCATAGTAGAACTAAGACTACTTAAATAACAGTCAGATACACATGATTACCAGGCACTATGAGTCGACAGAGGGTTAAAGCCACCCCCCTCCAAAAAAGAAAACGCAATGTACTCCCTATAATAGTTCTGGCTATTCTAAACTGGTGAGGAAACCCAAATTCAGGCTTAACTTTGATGAAGATATTATTTTTGCATGTTTGCCATTTTACCTATCACTATTAATTCCCATTTTGGAGGTGGACACAGACATTTTGGAGCTGGCACCCCACAGTGGGCTTGATTGTGGGCCTGTCATATCTCAAGTCGAGTAATTAACCACTATGCTACCGCAGTCCTCTGATATATATATATATATATATATATATATATATATATATATATATATATATATATATATATATATATATATATATATATATATATATATATATATATATATATATATACAGTGTTCCCTCGCTACATCGTGATTCACCTTTTGCGAATTCAGTGCATCGCGGTTTTTTTTGGCGAGTTTTTATTTGGGGTATATGCAAGAATATTAAAATTTAAAAATTTTCAGTATTTTCAGTATTATATTGAAATTATTTTTTTTCATTATTTTATTGATAAAAAAGTATTTCCTAGCCTAAGAATAATAAAACAGTAAAAAACATAAATTTAAACATGTAAGCACTGCTTCCACGAGTACAAGCTTAGCTTACCCTACATCTGGACAGAAATTTCCCTTAATCCATATTGAGTACCCTAAACATAATGAAATTCATTATTATTATAATTATTATTATTATCATTATTATGATTATGATTATACTCAACGTAGGTACCACTCTCATCATCATTCTCTGATTACCCTACATTAGGTTATTTTACCCTAAAGTGGAAGCACTACATGTAACTCACAGTATTGCACCATGTAAAAGGGTCGCACCTACGTGAGACATACTTGGGATGCTATTAGCAGATGGGTGGGAGACGATGAATCACAGAATTGTTTTTCTGTATATTCTGTATCATGAGGTCTGATTGCCATTTTGATTGAAACTAGGTTCTCTCAGCATCTTCCATTGTCTCTCCTCATCTGTTCGATCTACTCACGTGTGCGCCGTTTGCGTTGTGTTTCTTAATACGTTGTGCTTGTGATTTTGGGAAACATCTGTATTTCAACCCCTGCAATGCCTCCCAAGCATCCTTCATCTTCTAAGGCTTCTGGTAGTAAGCCTAAGTAACAAAGAAAGATGTAGACCATAACAGAAAAGGTAAAACTGTTAGATATACTGAAGGAAGGAAGAAGGTTCTCGGATGTCAGCCGCCAATGGCTGTGGAGTATGTACACGTCATCATCACCTCATTCATGGTAAATTTACTTATCACGTTCAAATAAATTTACGCTCGCACGCTGTTATTAATAAAGTAAAGAGTGGTTTGTTAACAGTGCAGGGAGGGTTTATACAGTAAAGGTAAAAATAAATGTAAAATACCTATGTATATAAGGTGCTCCTACTTCGCGGATTTTTACATATTGCAGCAGGTCCTGGAACAGAGTCCCCGCGATAAACGAGGGAGCACTGTGTATATATATATATATATATATATATATATACAGTGGTACCTCTAGTCACGAACGGAATCTGTTCATTACCCCATTCATAATTGAAATGTTCGTGACTGGACAAAATTTTTCCCATTGAAATGCATGTAATTCCAAGTACAGAGGGTTCTTGTTTAACATCAGGATTCTTTTCCTGACAGCTGACTTAATTCATTTCGATGTAAGTCGGAACACAAATTCAAACCTAGGTTCCCCAACCTATGTTAAAAGTAAATAATTTAAAATGTTGGAAAATTTTTTTCTTAATCTATGACAAAAAATATACCCAAACTAATTTTAATAGTATTATTTACCTTTAAAATGTATCAATAGTAAAATTACACTACAGTAGGGTGCATTATAGCTTACCTTTACTCGTGTGATTGGCTTGCAAACTGGAAGGGACACTGCAAGGGAGGGAGAGATTGGCTTATTTCAGCACGGATTACAACGTCAACTTTAATTTCCATAGTGAAGGCTTTTTTTTTCATAGTGGCACTGCCATCAGAACTAACACTAACACACTTGGGAGTAGTAATGCCAATAACAAGCAAACACAACAAGAGAGCAGATGAAAACACTAGGCACAATATGGAGGGTGGGAATAAACTTAGCAGTGTTTCTTCTTTCTCTTCTAATGCCGAGTGACATCATATTCTTACACTACACTCAAGAAACTATTTTGAATAAAATCGTATTTACAGCTATATGTGCTTTTTTTAAAATTCATTATAACACTTCAATATAATCATATACAGTAATCCATCGCTATATCGCGATTCACCTACCGCAAATTCAGTGCATCGCGGGTTTTTTTGGCGAGCTTTTTTTTTCTGGGTATATGTGAGAATCCACGATATGTGGAATATTAAAATCTTCAGTATTTTCATTATTTTATTGAAAAAAATTTTCTTTCATTATTTTATTGATAAAAATAAAAGTATTTCCCAGCTTAAGAATAATAAAACAGTAAAAAATATAAATTTAAACATGTAACTCTGAACCATAGAAAGTACGATACTGGTATCGGCGTTTCGGAAAATGCGAAGGGTCACACATACGTGAACTAGCATATATTAAAATTTCCAGTATTTTGATTACTTTATTGATAAAAAAAATTCATTTCCTAGCCTAAGAATAATGAAACTGTTAAAAATAGTAAAAAACATACATTTAAACATATAACTCACAGTATTGAATCATATAATATATGATACTGGTATTGGCGTTTCGGAAAACGACAAGGGTCGCACCTACGTGAGATAGTACATATTATAATTTCCAGTATTTTCATTATTTTACTGATAAACAAAGTATTTCCTAGCCTAAGAATAATAAAACAGTAAAAAATAGTAAAAAAAATAAATTTAAACATGTAACTCACAGTATTGCATCATATAATATACGATACTGGTATTGGCGTTTCGGAAAACGACAAGGGTCGCACCTACGTGAGATAGAACATATTATAATTTCCTGAATTTTCATTATTTTATTGATAAACAAAGTATTTCCTAGCCTAAGAATAATAAAACAGTAAAATATAGTAAAAAACATAAATTTAAACATGTAACTCACAGTATTGCACCATATAAAATACTATACGATAGTGTATTGGCGTCTTGGAAAACGTAAAGGGTTGCACCTACGTGAGATAGTGCATGGGATGCTATTGGCTGAGACGACGAATCACAGAATTGTTTTTCTGTATGTTCTGTATCACGGGGTCTGATTGGCTTTTTGATTGAAGCTTGGTTCTCCCAGCATCTTCCATTGTCTTGCCTCACCCGTTCAGTCTACTCACGTGTGCGCCATTCGGATTTTGCTTCTTAATACGTTGTGCTTATAATTTTGTTAAAATTTTGTATTTCAACCCCTGCAATACCGCCCAAGCGTCCTTCATCTTCTAAGGCTTCTGATAGTGAGCCTAAGCGGCAAAGGAAGATGTTGACCATAACAGATAAGGTAAAACTGTTAGATATGCTGAAGGAAGGAAGAAGGCTCTTGAATGTCGGCCGCCATTTCGGCATCAACGAATCTACTGTTCGATACATCAAGAAGGACAAGGCAAATATCAGGAAAACAGTGACTATTACTTTTAATAAAACAGCGAAAAGGGTCATAACACCCCGCAATAATATAATAGTGCGGATAGAATCTGCTTTGGCCCCGTGGATTGCTCATTGCAGGAAGAAGAACATCAGCTTAGATACGAGTATCATACAAACAAAGGCGAAGAAACTGTACAAGACATTCGCTGCAAACGAACCCGACGACGACCGTGGCGACCGTGAGGAGGAGGAGAAAGAAGAAGAAATGGACGATCCACAACCAGGACCGTCCAGCGATTCTCCACCGAGGAAACCATCGTTTGTTGCAAGCAAGGGATGGTTCGCCAAATTTCAAAAACGCTTTGGCCTAAAGAGCTTTTCGGTGCAGCTGAAGATTATGTAAAGAACGACTTCAAGAAAATTATTGAGGAAGGTGATTATGCTCCTGAGCATGTATTTAACATGGATGACTCTGGCTTATTTTGGAAGAGAATGTCATCTCGCACTCTTCTTTTCAAGGAAGAAGCTAAAGCCCCGAGACTTAAAGCGCACAAAGACCGCATTACCCTCGTCATGTGCGGGAATGCTGCGGGCTTTATGTTAAAGCCCGGGCTTATCTACAAGTCAAAGAACCTTAGGGCTTTGAAGAATAAAAGCAAGAATCTGCTGCCAGTGTATTGGATGCATAAACCTAAGGCCTGGATCACGAAAAGCCTCACGTCGGACTGGTTTCACCAATGCCTTATCCCTCAGGTCAAAGTTTATCTTGCGGAAAAGGGCCTTGAATTTAAAGTCCATCTTTTGTTGGATAATGCTGGTGACCACGCAACTGATCTCCGTTATGACGGTGTTCAGGTAGAGTTCCTGCCATCGAATAAGACATAACTGATTCAGCCTATGGATCAAGGCATTATTCGTGCGTTCAAGGTCCTCTACACACCTGGTTAACTCCATGGATGCGGCAAAGAATTCGCACTGAAGACGTACTGGCGTAACTACACAATTGCTACATGCCTTCAAAATATTCAGAATGCAATCAAAGAGATTAGGCTGGCCACAGTCAATGCCAGCTGGAAGAAATTGTGGCCGGAAGACATCTACGACTACAAGGGATTCACTTCTGGTGAAGTGCATAACTCGGCAGTTGGGAAAGCTGTGAAGTTGGCTGCATGGCTAGAAGGAGAAGGCTTTAAAGATATGACTCACGAAGACGTCAATGATCTGATTGACTGCCACTCACAGCCTTTAACTGATGAAGACTTGCAGGAAATGACAAAATCAGCAAGTGATGAAGAGGATGAAGAACAACAAGAGGAAACGAACGATGAAGTCGAAAAACCTGGCCTTGCACTCGAAAGGCTGGCAGCCATGTATAACATGGCCAAAGAACTCCAACTGTCGCAGGAGCATGAGAATGATATGGTTCGTTCGGTGCACTTCTGCAATATTATCGACGATACCATGACTCCTTACAAGACCATCTTCACACAAAAGAAGAAACAGTGACAGCAACTCCCACCATGTTCTTCTCTCGCAAAAAGCGGCCGTAAAGCTGTCATTGGCTGTGGAGTATGTACACCTCATCATCACGTCACTCACAGTAAGCTTACCTATCAAGTTCATATAAATTTATGCTTGCACGCTGTTATTAATAAAGTATAGGGTGGTTTGTTAACAGTGCAAGGAGGGTTTATACAGTAAAGGTTAAAATAAATGTAAAATACCTATAATATATATGGTGCTCCTACTTTGCGGATTTTCACCTATCGCGGCGGGTCCCGGAACCCAACCTCCCCGATAAACGAGGGAGCACTGTATATAAATAAATAAATGAATAAAGCCACTAACTTCATAAATATGAATACAGCTGTGTTTGCTAGCTTTGTTTTCGTGTGTGTTTTGAATAAAATAGAATTTCCAGCTATGTGTTGGTTTGTTTTTTTAATTCAATATGATCCTTCAATATAACCAAATATATATATAAAAAAATATATAAAGCCATTAACTTGATAAATACAAATACAGCTGTGTTTGCTAGCTTTGTATTCATGTGTATTTCAAATAAAATCATATTTACAGCTATTTGTTTTATTTTTAAATTCAATATAACCAAATATATATAAACAAACTAAATAAAGTCATTAATTTCATAAAACAAATAATGGGTGTGTTTGCTAGCTTTGTATTCGTGTGTATTTCGAATAAAATACTATTTACAGCTAGTGTTTGCTTTCTTTTAAATTCAATAAAATCCTTCAATATGACCAAATAAATAAATAAAGCCATTAACTTGATAAATACGAATACAGCAGTGCTGCTAGCCGTGCATTCCTGCGAAGTGCTCACAAACTATTTTGGCAAGCAGTTTGAATTTACCGCACCAGCCAGGTAGGTCGAAAAATTCATTTATTAATAACCTATTAATCAACTCGGAACGACGTTATACGAGGACCTACTGTAATCCGTTCCCCAGCCCCAGATACATACCTTTTTAATATTTTCTATGGGTTTATATGTGGCAAAAATACAGAATGAAATTAGAAATAACCTTAATTATAGAAATCTAGAGAACAGTATTCTACCGTACTAAAACATAGTATTTACCTTTATGGTTGATAGTTGCTGGCACACATGGATAGTGGTGGAGGAACACTAGCTGATTCTCCATGCCTAACACTATGAATTCCAGTTCATCAATGAAATTTTTAAAACCAGCCTCTACTTGCTTTAAATTCAATTTTAGCCCCACAAGCACTAGGAATGTTCGCTACTAAATCATGGTGTAATTGTACAGCCTTTGTGCATATTATAGCATTGCTAATACTATCTCCAGCAAGCTTTTTCATTTATCCAAATTAACAATAATTTTTCTACCTCTTCCATACCTTGAGACCTATGCTTCGTTAAAATAGTCACTCCTTTAGCCATGTTAGCTGCCCATTAAGACCTCTTCATTCTTTAAAATAGTACCGATGGTCGATTTTGTCATGTCATACTGCGTGGCGAGATCAGAAACACGTACACTGTTCTGATGTTTAGCTATTGTTTCTTTCTTCAATTCCATAGTAATACGTTTACGCTTTGTAACGTCACTATTACTAATATTTTTCTCACTCTTAGGAGCCATAATGAGGGGTAATTTAAAATAAAAAGCAAAAATATCTGGAAATCTGCAACAAAAGAAGAACAAGTGAACTTCAGAGTGTGGGCACCAATGTAGAACTGAGAGTAAACACACGGTCGACCACGTCCACCTGGGCGGATGTGCGTTCATACCTCGAAAATTGTACACGGGTCGATTCAAATTTTGTTCGAAAATTGTGTTCGTAGGTCATTTAGTTCGTGGCAGGGGGCATTCGTAAGTAGAGGTTCCACTGTATATATATTTTTAAGTGTGACACCGGGACAGGCATAGAAAATTGCCTTCATTTGGCACAAGTACCAAGAAAACATTTAAGAAAAAGTAGAATCTCAAGGGTAAGCCAGAAATATGAGAATGAGACACAATAAAAGGCAGGCTGAAAAAAAAGTAAAAGTAATGAAGAAATTATAATTATGAAGAGAAAAAAAGCAAAGAGGAACAGAGATGGGGTGTTGTGACTTGTCAGATATGAAGGGTGCTAAGAGTTGCATTACGAGTATGTCAGAATATTCGGTGTAGATGTAAGCATAGCAAAAGTTACTTCCAGTGAATATTTTTGTTCTATAAAGATCTGAGCTATGCTGTGGCCACAAATGTGCCATAATATCTAAGAGAGTAAAGGTTCCATATACCCTGCCCATGCTTGCTCTCTCTGCCAGGTGTTGTTTCAAGAAAAAAAATGGATGGGAGGATTGCCAGCCACCACTCCCCAATCCATTTCTGCTGGTACTTACAGAATGCTGGGAATACAGGTGCGAAAGTACAGTTTCTCCATCATCTATGAATAAATATTAAGTATATAACTGAGAACCGCAGTGGCACTGTGGTTGGAGTACTCCAGACAAGAAATGAGAAACCTGTGTTCAAGCCCACCGCAAGGAGGTAAAAAGGGCCTTATTTCCCCAGCTTAGAACTGTCTGTGTCCATTCCCTTTGAAACGGGTATTAATAGTGACACAAAGCAACAAACCAACAAACTACATGATAGAATACTAAGTACAGTACATGAAATCTATTTCTTTATCAAAAACGTTCATGCAAAACATCAAGACATAAGAATTTGAGCAGAATACGACACAAGTGACAAGAAGCTCTGATAAAAAATGTCAAGTAGGCCGCGGAAGGGCGCCATTTAGATACTGACACAAGTAGGGCGAAAATGGGCAGTATGTGTTTCACTGCAGTGAATAGTATTTCTTTTTATATGCATTTATCACCTATAGGTGGATCAGCAGTAGGGTGCACGAGTCGGGAGGCGAATGACAGGGGATTGAGCTCAAAAAGAAGCATTAGAAAGGGCATCCACTCGTAACATCCCAGCTCTAACCTCTCTGTGTGAACCCTCATTTATGGGGACTAACTGTGACACATAAAATGGCGTAGTCATCATTATTGGTTATAAGTTATTTATCCTTTCCTCTCTTTTCTTAGGTATTCTTTAACCTTTTTTCTCCAAGTTTACCTAATAATCATTGTTCCTTATTTCTTACATTTCCTTCCCATTTCTTCATTTTTGTTCACCTTACATGCGTATTTCCCAGATAACAACCCCCACCAATTCCCAACATAAAGTCCAATTATGGAAATCCAAACAAGTTAAATTGCTTTAAATCTATGCAAACAAAAAACTCTTGAGAGGCACTGAAGAGACAGGCTTGAAAAATGATGTCAAACCAAAGAAAAACTAAAAGCAAGCCTCCTTAAAAAAAAAATAATAATAACTAATCCATACATACAGGGCATCCGAAATCATTCTCTACAACTTCTGTCTGTTAATAACAGGCAATCACAAAGTGTAAAATTCCTGTGTCGTGCCATTCTACAGAAAAATTTCCTATCTAAATAGTCACTCCCAGAAGGATGTTTTTATTTATTAAAAAGTGTAAAAATTGCGTATGTTCAAAACTTATATAAATGTATCAACACATTACATATACTGTAACCTATTCCCAACCTCCTGTGTATTTTAAATCACGCTTAATTACCATACTATACTTTAACATTATCTATTATAATTTATATTCATATAGATGTGACAACAAAACAATAGTTATTTCAATGCAATTTTTGGGACAAATGTTCAGATTGTGAATGTTCAAAACTGCATATGACGCACGACATTTGTATTAAGCTTAGAATAGAGATATGACTGATGTTCATGCCAAAGCTTACGAATGATGTGTCAATCAAATAGTTGAAAGACACTCCCCAATTTAGGAACAAGGAAGGATCCAGTAGTCAGTTCGTAAATAGAATTGTTCGTAAGTTGTGTTTAGGTAGGAAAAAAAAAGTACTGTACAGTACATACATATACAGTACTGCAGAGTACTTAGGCTAAAGATACATAAGTACTACATACAACAAAGTATGCAATATCAATGAATTTTAATACTGTAATAATACTGTAATAATGCATTACAGTACAGTAAAACACATAATAATACAGTGTTGCCTCACTTATCACGGTAGTTCGGTTCCGGGACCCGCCGCGAACCAGGAAATACACGAAGTAGGATGCGCCTATATGTACATAGATATTTTAATATATTTTTACGTTTACACTGTATAAACCCTCCCTGCACTGTTAAAAAAACACCCTTTACATTATAAATAACAGCAAGCAACATAAATTTTTATGAAAGTGATAGATAAAATTACAGTGAATTAAGTGATAATGACGTGACATACATATCATTTACAATTATTTTTTCGTTTACGTACTGTATAAACCCTCCCTGCACTGTTAAAAAAAACACCCTTAACATTATAGATAACAGCAAGCAACGTAAATTTTTATGAAAGTGATAGGAAAACTTACCGTGAATGTGATGATGACGTGACATACATACTCATTTACAATTATTTTTTCGTTTACGTACTGTATAAACCCTCCCTGCACTGTTAAAAAAACACCCTTTACATTATAAATAACAGCAAGCAACGTAAATTTTTATGAAAGTGATAGATAAAATTACGGTGAATGAGGTGATAATGACATGACATACATACTCATTTACAATTATTTTTTCGTTTATGTACTGTATAAACCCTCCCTGCACTGTTAAAAAAACACCCTTTTCATTATAAATAACAGCAAGCAACGTAAATTTTTATGAAAGTGATAGATAAAATTACGGTGAATGAGGTGATAATGACGTGACATACATACTCATTTACAATTATTTTTTCGTTTACGTACTGTATAAACCCTATCTGCACTGTTAAAGAAACACCCTTTACATTAAAAATAACAGCAAGCAACGTACATTTTTATGAAAGTGATAGATAAAATTACGGTGAATGAGGTGATAATGACGTGACATACATACTCATTTACAATTATTTTTTCGTTTACGTACTGTATAAACCCTCCCTGCACTGTTAAAAAAACACCCTTTACATTATAAATAACAGCAAGCAACGTAAATTTTTATGAAAGTGATAGATAAAATTACGGTGAATGAGGTGATAATGACGTGACATACATGCTCATTTACAATTATTTTTTCGTTTACGTACTGTATAAACCCTCCCGGCACTGTTAAAAAAACACCCTTTACATTATAAATAACAGCAAGCAACGTAAATTTTTATGAAAGTGATAGATAAAATTACCATGAATGAGGTGATGATGACGTGACACACATACTCATTTACAATTATTTTTTCGTTTACGAACTGTATAAACCCTCCCTTCACTGTTAAAAAAACACCCTTTACATTATAAATAACTGCACGCAATGTAAATTAAAAAAAAAAATGAAAATACTGAAAATGTTTCTTTTTTCAATATTTTAATATTTTTGCATATACCCATAAAATAAAATAATAATTTATAAAAAAAAAAAAAAAAAAAAAAAAAAAAAAAACGCGAGTGAGAACGCGAACCAAGAAGCGCGAATAACCGGGGTAACACTGTACATGGGTAAATAATTGGTACCGGTAGGTTTTTGTTTTTATCTGTGAATGTTTGTAAGTAGGTGAGCTTCTGCTCTCATTTACCTGCTGAGCAGGTACTAGACAGGAAAAATCTGTCCTAAATAACTGTTCCTATCACATTTTTCATGTGTTTAAGCTATATTTTAAATTCCTGGAGCTTAATCCTATTCCGAAATCATTTATTTCTTTAAGTAAGTTTCATGTGTCACTGTCAATCCCATTACAGGAGTGGACACAGACTGATTGGAGCTGAGAAATTAAGGCTGGAAGTCCTTCCTAATGCCCCACAGTGAGCTCCATCAAGGTCTGTCATCTCCTCAGTCATATATTCTAAGTATTACGCTACTGCAGTCCTCTTCCAGATATCAGGTACGAAATAGGATATTTATTACAAGCTATCTAGCTGATTGTAATGATTAGTTCGAAACAGGTAAAGATTTGCGACCCCTAGTATATCAAATAACCTCATAAATCTAAATAACTTACGATTACTTAATGTACTGGGGTGGCTAATCTTCACCAGATCCAAATGTTCATTAATACGAATAAAACAAGATAAGAGTAAAAAAACAAGCAAATGACCCCAAACAAAAAACAAGTATAAAATATGAGTTATCTAAATCAACAGGAAATCTTATTACTATATGCAACAAGTCTTCGGTGAGAAAGAAAAAAAAAACGCGTAAAATAACATATCAAATAAAAGGAATATAATAAAAAAAAATAAACTCGCAAGATCACTTCTTTTTTTTCTCTCTAATTCAAGGCCAGACAAGCGGAGGCACTTGCAGGCAAGACGCATATTACTAGGCTATGCTTCTTTATCTTCTTCTTAATCCTCCTCCCCCTCCTCTTTTCTTCTTCCTTACTCTTCTTTCCTTGCTTATAATTGTGTATCTTTTTCCTCTTCCTATTCTATGCCTACTTCATTTTTTTTTTTTGCCTACTTTTCAGTTTCCTCTTATGCAAAAAATTCTTCCTCCTTTTCCTTTCCTCTTCATTCTTCTTTTCCCAGATTTATTTTCGCTTCTTTCTCCTCCTCTACGCCTTTTCCACTATTCATTTTTCTCTTTTACGCAGCTCTTCTTTCTCCTCCTCCTTTCTTCTTCCTTATTATTTTTTTCTTCCTACTTTTCATTTTCTCTTCTTCCTCCTCATCTTCTCTACGCATTCATCCAGTTTCTTCTTTTCGTACTTTTTTTTTTTATTTTCCTCTTAGTTAACCAAGCCTTTCAATTTCTCTTCTCGTCCAATTTACAAGTTAATATTGTTCGTATTTTCTTTTTTCTTAATAATAGTGAGCGATGTTTTTCATTGTCTTCCGTAAACATATTCAAGTTCAAATCACTTATTAAGAAGAAGAAAAATAAAATGAGATTACAAAGTCGAGTTTAGTCATTTTCAATAATAACACATTATTATTATTATTATTATTATTATTATTATTAATAATAGGATAGGATTCGATTTTACGTCACGAACTCCCTTTTCCACTAAGGGCTAGGACGGCTGCCTTCTTACGAAGGACTTGTTTTGGCATATGTAATCGTTACCTTGAGTGTATACCCTTACTAACCTAATAATAATAATAATAATAATAATAATAATAATAATGTAACAAAAACAAATAACTAATATTACAATCATAATAAATATGTGTATTTATGTATTATGTTTACATGGTCTATGCTTGAAGAAGAAACCGGTACGCAAACTCTCTCTCTCTCTCTCTCTCTCTCTCTCTCTCTCTCTCTCTCTCTCTCTCTCTCTCTCTCTCTGTATATATATATATATTATATATATATATATAATATATATATATATATATATATATATATATATATATATATATATATATATATATATGCACAGTCAAGATAATTATATACATGAATACATTACAGACATATATGTCTCTGTATGCATATACGCATGGTGTATACTCGAAGAAGAAATAAGCAAAAATACTGTAATTTTGAAATAAATATATTAAGATGTCGAGATACAGGCATTACACACATATGTATATGTTGTATATACGCATGGTATTATAAACGATTAGTCATTTTCGCAACTATCATAATGTTCTCTTTAGAAAACAAAATTATTTTTCATTTTACAAAATTCGAAAAAAAAATTAGCATTGTAATAGAATGCATATGGTCTTATTTTTCAGTTTAAAAAATATATATATATAAATTTTAAATTCTAAGGATGCTATAACTTTCCAATTGTAATATATATATATATATATATATATATATATATATATATATATATATATATATATATATATATATATATGATAAAAGGATGTAGCGTTTGCAAATATAAACATGTCTTTCTCAATGTGTAAAATCGTCACACATACACAAACATAACTATACCCAGTATCAAATCAAAATCTTTGCAGCTGAACGAGCTCTTCTCTTCCAACCCGTAAGATTTCTGTAATGGAAATATATAGCTCTCCTTCGCACAAATAGGAATAAACTAGTCAATCTAGAAATGAAAGAAGAGGGTTATTTATATACTGATTTATGCAAAACATAAAGTCGAAGTACAAAAATAATAATAATAATAATAATAATAATAATAATAATAATAAAAGCAATAACTATTATTATTTTTCAGTATCTCTATGGCCATTAATATTTTCATATTAAATAATAACGCTCTGAATAACACTTAATTGGTTTTAAATTTCTCTCTCTCTCTCTCTCTCTCTCTCTCTCTCTCTCTCTCTCTCTCTCTCTCTCTCTCTGTGTCAAAAGTACACTTGGAACGGTTTACGTGCATTCCCCTAGGCTATAAATGACCCTTTAAAGTACATTGCGTCATGCAGCAGATAATAATAATAATAAAAATAATAATTATTATTATCATTATTATTATTATCATTATTGAAATCATCATTATAATAATGATAATTTACTATAATTATACAACTACTGCTACTCTGCTATTATTGCTAACAACAACAACAACAGCAGCAGCAATAATAATAATAATAATAATAATAAAACAGGCACTGAGTCAGGGAAGCTTAACAGGTATTGACATTACTAAGTAAGGAAAATTTAATAAACTCTCCTTCTAAACTTCATGTGATTCTGGCGAAACTAAGCTTTGAGAGTCAACTTGGGAAGGGACATGGGAAATCTTCGCTCCAAGGAGTTAGCTAATATTCTTTCCCCTATTTTTGGTAATGCAAATGTTAAAAAATGTGTTTATAATGTTAATAGCAGTAGATGTAACGATGTTCATATTTGTACTACGAAATCTTAATTCTTAATTTTGCGCTAAACACACACACACACACACATACAATATAAAAGTGTTGGTATTCCTTTTAAGAGCACTGATAACGCTCTGCCAATAACAGTAAGGGAAGACGTGGGCGTGGCCTAACACCTCCAGGAGAAGTAGGCGTGGCTTTCTGGATTAACGAAGTCTATATAAGGGCAGGTCAAAACTCCCCTTCGCAAGTCAGCAGAGGTGATCTTCAGGTGTTGCTCTGACTGAGGCGTTCTGCTCCCATCATTCTTATTTACGTTTCCAAATGATTATTAGAAATGCTGTCACTATTATTATCACTATTGTTCTAAAAACACCAACAACAACAATCAACAATAATGACATTAAAAACAACAATATTAATAATGCTTGAAGTAGGAGAATATAAATCTCAATATTAACTGATAATAAATATATACCAAACGTAAATACTTGAAAAACAGAGCGAACAAGAGGAAGAATGTTAGATAAAGACAGAGAGAGAGAGAGAGAGAGAGAGAGAGAGAGAGAGAGAGAGAGAGAGAGAGAGAGAGAGAGAGAGAATGTCTAACAGCTGCACTGAGAAAGGAATGTAGAAACAATTAGCGAATATCTTGGGTCAATTCCGTTAATTGCATATATAATTTCAATGACCGTAACCGCCTTTGTAAGAAGGGTGTCCGAGTCGAAGCACACAAAGATCACCAGAAGCAAATTTAAACCCAATTTCCATCTTGTAATAATAGAAACATAATAAAAGCTTTGCGCTCTCTCTCTCTCTCTCTCTCTCTCTCTCTCTCTCTCTCTCTCTCTCTCTCTCTCTCTCTCTCTTTGAAATTAGATATGCAAATATCTGGCTGGAATTTGAGAACTAAATAACGTAATTGCATAACAAATCAATAATGACTAAAATATACTCTCTCTCTCTCTCTCTAACAAGATGCAATTAAAAACTTACCATAACTCTCAAGATCTTTAAAAAGAAAAAAAAGGCAAAATAACAATTGTTAAATTTCTCTCTCTCTCTCTCTCTCTCTCTCAGATTGCAACCAGACTAGCAGGTCATCGCTTTGTAAACCTGTCTACTCTGCCACATTCTAACCCCATCATCTTGCGTCGCTGAACTCCAACAACAACAACCAACCTCAGACTACGTGCATATGACTCATCCAACATAACCTCATTAACCCCACTCCCTCCCTAAACCCCACACCAAAACTCCCTTTCCCTAACCTTTATTTTTCTTCTTGGTCTTGACTTTATATGAATAAACCTCATAACCTCACTCTTCCACAGCCTCAATTTTAGTCTCTCACCCCTGCATAATCACCTTAATTTAACTCTTCCAACCTCAATTCTTCAAAACAAACCCATATGCTTATCATCATTTTTTACACGTTTTACACAACTTACAACCTCAATCATTATCATAATTCTCTTTACAAAATCCTTACTATATTTCCCAACCCCATTCTGAGGGAAAACCTACAACCCCAATCTTAAACATAACAAACCTCTACGTATTACCCAGAAAATATCACAACCTCATTCTACGAGAAAGCTCCTTCAACATTTAACAAACTAACCTCACAACCTCACTTTAATAAAACCACAGCTTCCCGTCGCAATATTTGCCAACCTCGTTCTAAGAGTTTATACTCTTACAACCCCATTCTTCCTCATAATAAACCTCACCCTCTTTCTCACATTTCTCAGCGTCATTCTCAGAAATTGGCCTCTCGCAACGTCACTCTTCAATCATAACCCCATCTCTAACATTCACGATAATTGCAACCTCATTCTAGGATATCATTCTCTTAAAACTTCATAATGCGTTTTAATGATACTCATGATCTAAAGGGGGGTTTACACGGTCAAACGGTTCGTCGAACGCGGTTCGACAGACAAGTGTTTGAAGTGATGTTCGAATACCCCGTTCACACGTTCGAACATCACTTAAAACACTTGTCTGTCGAACCACGTTCGACAAACCGTTTGATCGTGTAACCCCCCCTTTACTCTTGAGAAAATGTCCTTTTTCAACCTCACTGTTCGTCATAACCTAATCTGTATCACTCGCCAAATTTTCCAGCCTCATAGAAAACGTCTCCGCATTCCTAAATAACCCCACTGTCTCATGGTATCTTTAACCCCATTCTGGTGTTTGCCCAAGTCTCATAAATTCATAACCTCACAATATTAAACTTACCTTTTTTATGTAAATCTTAACGACATTATGAATATACTTTCGGTAGATATCAATGTGAGAGAGAGAGAGAGAGAGAGAGAGAGAGAGAGAGAGAGAGAGAGAGAGAGTCGAGCATATTCACCAAATAAGGTAAAAGGTTCTAACCAAAAATGGGGAAAAAACTGGTGATTCAAAATTACAATATAATAATAATAATTATAATAATAATAATAATAATAATAACAACAACGACAGCAATATTAATAGTAGTCGGGTGCCTCAATAGCACTTACTAATAATAAATCATAAAAAAAAAAAATGTTTCCAACCTCTATACTCCAGAATCAGTTCCCTTAAATTTTAACTCCTCGTCACAAACACTTGTAGGGACACAATCGACACACATGGACACTCACTTGGGTACACACAACCCATACTAAACCTCTACAGGTGGCTCACACTCATACACAAGTCTCCAACCACATGGATCCCACCAGCATCCACCTACCCAACCTTATTTACCCGTTGCTCATTGGCTCTTACCTATGAGGTAACTTATGACGTCATTATTTTCAAGAGTCACGATTGGTAGTTTATATATATGCATTTATTTACTTTTGACGAAAGAGTTTTCCAGTTTCTCATTGGTTGAGCACCCCATTTACTCGTTGCTTATTGGTTGTTAGCCATGAGGTAACTTATGACGTCATTGTTTTCCAGCGTCATAATTGGTAGGTGATTCATACAGTATATGTTACACAAGGGGATGTTTGTACTAAAATGGTACAGGTGTACATGAATGGGCATAGTGTAGCTATAGGAGAGGCCAAAAGCAAATTACATGACTGGCAAAGGTGCTGCACTAGAATAAAATCTGTAAAAGAGAGAGAGAAAAAAAACTAAAACTGACGCGTCTCTGATATTGTGAACTGACTTGAGGATGAAAAAAAAGGAAGAAGAAAAAGAAAAGACAAATAATAAGATCAATAGAAGGAAGAAGAAATGAAATTAAGGAAGACATTAGTGCAGGAAGGAGAGTTTAAAATAGGAAGAAGGAAGCTCCAATATCCAAAGAACTAATAATGTTTGAATAGGGAAATCGAATGGTAAGATACGAAAGGAGGAGGAGGAGGAGGAGGAGGAGGAGGAGGAGGAAGAAGAAAAATAAAAGAAGACAAGGAGGAAAAGACGAAAGAAGTTTTAAGAGACGAATGAAGAATCTCTAAAAAAAAATAAATCAAAACAGTCAGATGAAGAGTAGTAGTAGTGGCAGTGAGAGGAGGAGGGGAGGAGTAGTAGTAGAAGGTGGAGGAGGAGGGGGAGAAGGTCCATACAGACTAAAATAATATCTAATAAAGGAAATCTAAGAAAAGATGGAGGAGGGCTACAATGAAACAATAATCTCTAAAGAAAGGAAAACAAATCGAACAGAAGGATGAATGAGAAAGAAGAGGATGGAGGAGGAGGAGGAGGAGGAGAAGGAAGGCAGAGGTGGAGGAGGCAGGCCTGATTAAGGATGAGGAAGAGGAAGGAAGGATGAAGATAAAGAGGGATATGTGGCCATCATGCTTATATACGGACATATTGCATCACTGCCATCACAACACGCGTACTGATACACACGCCCACATGCGTATATGAAACACACACACACACACACACTAAACACACAAACACACACACACACACCTGTAGCTACGTTTGTCAACACATACCAAGCTTAAACATCTGTGACACAGATAATAAAGTTTTCAAATAACCGATGAATAAACAACATACACAAAGTCACACACACACACACACACACACACACACACACACACACACACACACACACACACACACAAGTAAGTGTTCAAATACTGAGAATAAAAGAAATTAATTCATATATAAACTATTATTCTACATTTTATCTTTGCAAATCCTTGGTTTTATTATCTCTCTCTCTCTCTCTCTCTCTCTCTCTCTCTCTCTCTCTCTCTCTCTCTCTCTCTCTCTCTCTAAATAAATAAATAAATAAAAACGTAATACATAAACTAAAAATAATTCAGCTATACATCTACTTCACACGCGCACATGCACACACATACATACAAGCGCAAGACCGTGCGCGCACACATAAACAAACGCAGGCGCGCACGCACACATCTCCGTTTTAATCTCTTTATAAAAAAAATACTTTACAATGAGATATATTTATCCTGCAATTTTAAGCATTTAAAAAAAATCTGTTTTGAAAAATCTTTAATATCTATTTTTAATGTGTAATTAATTAGGGGGTAATTAACAAATTGTCTACATATATTCTCTCTGAGATTGTCTTGATGCCACTTTCACTGCTACTTAAAACTTTGGGACTGAAAATGATTTTTTTTTTCTTAAATCGAAAGTCCCCGCCATCTTAAATAGATATAATTTTCCATCAAGGTTAAATGTAATCATTTCGATTTTCGCAAATTGTCTGTCTTTGAATAAAAAAATTTTTTTTCAAGGTTTAAATCCCGGCCTGGGGCAAAATATGTTACATGCGTTAACATACAATAATGTGTTTATTTTATGAATATGGATGCTTATATTAAAGATATTAGAATTAAAAGCGAAAACAAACCACGAGTGAGGTCTGGAAGAAAGAGTAAAATGAACACAGACTTTCAATTATGTGTGCCAATTCCCTAGCTCCAGCATTTAACTGTGATATATATTTTTTCTTCATACCTCTTTAGTTGGCAGCATTTTAGCACAATGATTATGTCCCAGGTTCGAAACCCGGTAAGGGCCAAAATATGTATCTCTCTCTCTCTCTCTCTCTCTCTCTCTCTCTCTCTCTCTCTCTATATATATATATATATATATATATATATATATATATATATATATATATATATATATATATATATATATATATATATATATAACAGATAGATAGATAGATAGATAGATAGAAGGTTAATATTCTTGAGTGTGATATCGCCAAGGTCACGGGTAAAAAGAGGGAATATTATTAGGTAAAACAAAATTAACCAAAAGATCAAGGTCATCCAGGGGAAGACTGAAATGGAGTCATGCAGGAATGGAAAAATATGTCTGCATATCTGTTTGACTGTCTGTCTGGTAATAGTCATGGAATATAACGTATGATGCAAAATAAATGACATGCACAATATATATATATATATATATATATATATATATATATATATATATATATATATATATATATATATATATAGAGAGAGAGAGAGAGAGAGAGAGAGAGAGAGAGAGAGAGAGAGAGAGAGTATTCATGTCTGGAATATTCACCAAATAAAGTGAATATTCGAACGGGTGATCCAATAGCACATAACAATAATAATAATAATAATAATAATAATAATAATAATAACAACAATAATCAAATTAAATCCATAAGTACAAAAATGCATTGTGTGTGAGTGCATGTGTGATAAGAATAAATATATAAATAAATACATGGAAAACTTAATAAATAAATATACATGATCCTAAATACGAAGGTGAAAAATAGTGAAAATACATACACGCATATACATGTAAAGATACGTTAAAGACGTACATACATAAATACATATATACATAAATATTAATAAGCAAAAAGGTTAAGCAATATAACATTAACGTATATATATATATATATATATATATATATATATATATATATATATATATATATATATATATATAAGATCTCACATATACACAGGACACAGAAAGAATAATACAATTCATGAACTCATACATAAATGAACGAAGTACTAAAGATATACAAAATATACCATCACTAGTATGACTTATGGCATGTATACAAATAAACATAGAAAAACAATGAAACAATATATACTCGACATACTAAACATACAAATCATGAATAATACTCAAATATATATACACATATTAATGAAAGAATAAATACTAGTATATACAAAACATATAAAGTCACGAACAAAACGCACATACACACACACACACACACATATATATATATATATATATATATATATATATATATATATATATATATATATATATATATATATATATATATATATATATATATATATATATTCATATATACGTACATAATTTAATGAAAATAAATACACACAGAACATACTTATTGCAAACATTCCGCAACATACAAAAATCATTGACAGCATAAATACATACAAAAAAATATTTTTTTCATAAACTTGATTTAGGGCATGCTAAAGAAAAGAAAAAAAAATCCGGTGTATGTATAAAAACAATGAAAAAAAATCTTAAATAATTACAAAAAAAATTACAATAATTTCAATGATAAACTCGTTACTTAAATGAGGGTGAACTAAACTAACCTAACCTAACCAAACCTGAAGAACTATCTTGACTAACATAACCAAATCTAACATATCAAACGAAGAGTAAAAAGGTACAGAGTATTTCGCTCCTCCTGGATTTTCTTCAAGCTGAGAGTCAAGGTTTCTTGCTTCGGCTCAGCCACCCCCTTATCAGGGGAAACACGGTTCTCTATTATTATTATTATTATTATTATTATTATTATTATTATTATCAGCATTATTATCTGTTCATTTATTTGTTATATAACATGTCTACTTATAAGTGTACTTTTAATTTTGTAAAAGAATAGCCATTGTATAAGAAAATGGAAATAAATGTTTGTTTGTTTGTATATGGATTACATGTAAGAAAGTACTCATTTCAATGGGTGCGAGCAAGCTCGCATATCACCAACGATCATGTGTTTGTTAGTGAGGTAAATGAATACTTTACTTCTGTTTGTTGTTCCGGTTTTACGTCACGGACTCCCTTTTCAACCAAGGGCTAGGACGGTTGCCTTCTTGCGAAGGACTTGTTTTGGCAGATGTAATCGTTACCCTGAGTGCATGTCCTTGCTAACCTCAGACCGTGACGGGGCGCGAACCCTCGACCTGACGCCTCAGAGTCGCGAATGCTACCGTTCGCGACTCTGAGGCGTCAGGTCGAGGGTTCGCGCCCTGTCACGGTCTGAGGTTAGCAAGGGCATGCACTCAGGGTAACGATTACATCTGCCAAAACAAGTCCTTCGCAAGAAGGCAACCGTCCTAGCCCTTGGTTGAAAAGGGAGTCCGTGACGTAAAACCGGAACAACAAACAGAAGAAAGTACTCATTTACCTAACCAACAAACACATGATTGTGGGTGATATGCGAGCTTGCGCGCACCCATTGAATAATCTACTACCTCCGTGTAGGTGAGTATAATGTTAATGAAGTCTCATGAAGGGCAAATGGCCTTGTGGCACTACCTAACATGGCCCTCTAAGGTGGTGCCCAACTTCTACCCTCCTTCTTCTCCCCCCTCATCCTCAAGTTCCTCTCCCTCCTTGGCCATTTAAGTATCCCCCTTCATCTTCTTCTTCCATCTGCCCATTTAAGTAACAGCTTTTTTCTTCTTCTTCTTCTTCTTCTTCTTCTCATTATTATTATTATTCTTATTCTTATTATTATTATTATTAGTATCACCATTTTTATTATTATCATTAATATTATTATTATTATTATCACCATTTATATTATTCATCCTCCCCCCTAGCCATTTAGGTAATCTCTTCTTCCTAATGAAATTACTCTTCCTTCAATTCCTCTCTCTCTCTCTCTCTCTCTCTCTCTCTCTCTCTCTCTCTCTCTCTATTCATCCTTAAAAATGGTTTTTCCCCTACGTTATTGCGTGTGGATTTTATATTGCTCTGACACATTTATACAACAGATAAATATACACATGTAAGCATTTACATAACTATACATATTCTACACACATACAGTAATACATATATAGATATGTATATAAATATATACATACGCACACATGTATACATATACATAAATACATATATAATTATATACTTATTTCAATAGCAGATACACGCTTTGAGTTCAAACACCGTCAAACCAAAAATAAAATATAAAAACATACATATATACTTAAAAGAAATCGCTTCAAAAAATACAGTTCATACATACATATATAGATGCACAATTCATATTTAAATTCAAAAATATTAATATTAAGATATCATATATATATATATATATATATATATATATATATATATATATATATATATATATATATATATATATATACATACTGTGCACACATACATACGTGCATGTATGCATGCATACATACATAGCGAGTGTATGGGGGGATGGTACTTACAGTATGGGATTGCGGAGCGTATGTACCATAACCGGAAGTGCCAGACTGCTGCTGCTGTTGCTGTAAATGGTGGTGCCCGGAGGCGCCGTTGTGATGCTGCACAGGATGCCCAGCTGATACCGAAGGCGTTGCCCTTCTCAGCTCTGAGTATGAAGACGATACTGGCGAAGGTGGCGAAGGAGGTGGGGGCCCTTCGTCAGGAGGGGGCAAAGGGAAGTCCTCGTCCGGGCCGTAGGTGAAACCAGCGACACCTAATAAGAGAGAGAAAACATAGATATTATTATAATAATAATAATAATAATAATAATAATAATAATAAACAATAACAATACTACTACTACTACTACTAATAACAATAACAATAACAAGAAGAAGAAGAAGAAGAAGAAGAAGAAGAAGAAGAAATAATAATAATAATAATAATAATAACAATAATAATAATAATAATAATAATTACATTATATTGTCCAAGTGTACATTGTCCACATAAAGCCTCACGTTTAATTTTATTTTTTCTTAGCAAATCTCGCATGCAAGTCTCTGCCAATTGTTAGGAATGAACAGATGCTGTATGCGACAGCTCACCAGTTTCCCAAATACGAGTGGACCAGGTGTGATTACCTAATTGTGATTACCTAATTGTGTTTACGGGAAAGAGCCCAAAGCTCGTATCTTCCCGTCTCCTGATCGGTTCCATTTTATACTTAGTCATACTTATCATACCTGTCCTTAAAACTATGGATTGAGATAGCATTAACTACCTCCTCGCTTAGCCAATTCCAATTATCAACTACTCTTACACTGAAAAAGTATTTCCTTACATCCTGCAAAGAAGTTTTCTTACGAAGCTTCAAACTATGACCTCTAGTTCTACAGCCAGCCATATCAAAATATCGATCCCTATCCAATCTATCATAACCATGAAGGAATTTAAAGACTGTCACCATACCCCCCCCTCACTCTTCTAGCTTCGAGTGATGGTAAGTCTAATTCCCTCAGCCTCTCATCATAACTGAGATTGCGTATTTCTGGCACCAGTTTCGAGCCATGTCTTTGAACTTTTTCAAGCTTAGCTATGTGCTTTTTCAAGTGCGGGTTCCAAAAGGGGGCTGCATATTCGAGTTTTGGCCTTACATAGGTTACATAAATATTTCTGAACATTTCCTTCTCCATGTGCCTGAAGGCTACCCTTACATTTGATAAGAATGCATAAGCTGTCCTTACTATGCCATTTATATGTATTTCTGGAGACAAATCTGCCAGTATGTTTACTCCTAGATCTCTCTCATTTTCTGTCTCTTGAAGTTGTACTCCAGCCACCGAGTAGTCAAGCTTGGGCCTTCTTGCACTTGTACCCATTCTCATTACCTTACATTTTGAAGTATTGAATTTCATTAGCCACTTTTCTGACCACTCATGCAGATTATTTAGATCCTCCTGAAGTTCTCTACCATTGTTCTCGTTTTTTACTTTCTTCACAATCTTTGCATCATCTGCAAACATATTCATGAATGAATTTACAGACTCTGGTAGGTCATTTACATATACAAGGAACAAAAGTGGCCCTAAAACTGAACCCTGTGGAACTCCACTACTAACTCTTCTCCATTCAGACACTGAGTGTCTTACTCTAACCCTCTGTTCCCTTCCTTCTAAGTAAGTTTTTATCCATTCCAAAACATTTCCACCTATTCTAGCCATTGATTGCAGCTTCCTAATAAGTCTCCCATGTGGAACAGTGTCAAACGCTAGGAATATGCAATCTGCCCAGCCCTCTCTTTCCTGTAAGATTTGGCTTACCACATCATAAAATACTTATAAGTTTGTTACTGTTGATCTACCTTCTCTGAAGCCATGTTGCCTCACTGACAAAAAGTTGAAGGATTCCAAGTGAAGAGAGATATGTTTCCTTAGTAGTTTCTCCATAACTTTGCAAACTATGCTGGTCAAGGAAACTGGTCTATAGTTCAGAGCCGTATCCCTCCTTCCCTTTTTGAAGATAGGTATCACAATTGCTTGTTTCCAGCATCATCTTGGAATCTCCCCCAACTCCAGTGACTCCTTAAATATGATACTTAGTGCCACTGATATTGTGTTTGCGCATTTTTTAAGCACATGAGGGGATATGTCATCGGGACCTGTAGCTTTATGAACATCTAAATCCATCAGCGCTTTGCATACCTCTGTGGCTGTAAGGTTGATGTTCTCTAATACCGGCCCTTGAGCTTCTATCACTGCAATCTGAGGGGGTGGGGTATTTTCTACTGTAAATACTGACTGAAACTCCTTGTTCAATTCTTTGCAGATCTCTTCATCCGTCTCAGTGATGCTTCCATCCGCTCTCTTTAGCCTTAAAACCTGTTCTTTTACCTTCAGTTTTCCTCTGATAAAGCTGTGGAAAAGCTTGGGATTTTCTTTAGCCTTCCTGGTGATGTCCCTCTCATAGTCTCTCTCTGCCTCTCTCCTTTTACTTAGGTAGTCATTTCTTGCTCTTTTGTAGGTTTGCCAGGCATTTATGTTTTTTCTCCTCCTATACCTTTTCCAGCATTTGTCTCTCCACTCCTTAGCTCTTTTACACCCATTATCGAACCATTTCTCTCTGGCATGAATTACACCTACTTTGGTGACAGGTATGCAGCAATCTACTATCTTCCCATATTTCTCACAAAAGATGTCATACATTTCTTGTACAGATTTGTTGTAAAATAAGGTTCTCCAGTCAATAACTGCAAAAAGCTCATTCATTTTGATGTAATCTCCTTGCCGATAGTTCCTCCTCATGTCCTCAGTGCCTCTACTCTCAGGAAGAATATCTTCAATGATATACTCCATCAACAACACACAGTGGTCACTCTTTCCAATTGGTGGTTCATACTCAATTTTTTCAATATCCAACACATTATCTGTGAACACTAGATCAAGTAGTGATGGCTCATCCCCACCCCTGGCCCTTGTTGGTTCCATTACATGTTGGTGTAGGAAATTCCCTTGTACGCAATCTAGGAATCTTGCCCCGAATGAGTCCTCACCACTGTGTGGGTCAAGATTTATCCAGTCTATCTCTTTATGATTAAAGTCTCCCATAATCAAAATCCTACATTTTTTTCCCGTGCCATGTTAACAACTGAGTTTATGACTTCAATAGTACCTATATGACTTTCCTCATAAACTTCAAGCCTATTTTGGTTCCTTGGTGGGTTGTATACAACAGTTATTATAATGCTCTCTGACCCAGTATTTATGCAAGCAACAAGAAATTCCTTGAACTCACTTTCTATAGCCAAGTTTATTTCTTCAACTTGAATCCTTTCACTTATCAGCAGTGCTATCCCTCCACCAGTCCTCTCAGATCTTTCAACCCTTAGTATTCTGAAACCCTTAGGAAAAACTGTGACACTGTTTATGTCCTCACTCAACTTAGTCTCTGTAATTGCTACTATATCTGCCTTACTGTTGTGAATCCTATCTTTTAATTCTACTGCCTTACCAGCTAATCCATCAGCATTTGTGTATAACAATCTTAATGAGGCCCCATCCCCTGATCTTCTGTCATTATCTTCTTTATCTCCCCTTTGTCTGGAAGAACTCTGTAATGAAAATTTTTCTTCTCTTCTTCATTTCTTTCATCATTTAACCTTCTTGCCTCTTGCAACAAGTTTTTTATCTTTCCCATCTCTTCCTGTGTTCTGTATTGTCTAATGAACACTTCTTTGAATTCTTGAAGGTCTTTTAGACTTTTTTTTCTCAACAATATTTCCCTACATGTTTCCCCTCTCTCAAAGGTTACTTTTGTTGGTCTCGGCTTTCCTTCCCTCGAATATTTACCTAGTTGGTGTATGTTTACAATATCCTCAGGACCACATACTACTCCAAGCTTTCTTATCAGGTCTACAACCCTAGCTTTATTTTCCTCAAGTCTCCCCTGCCATGTTGGCTCCTGGGACTCGCTTATGCCTGAGATTACCACTGTCTTCTCCTTATCAAGTGCCTGTCTGATGAGTGGATTTGCCCTTTCCATCACAACGTCTTTCATTTTTTCGATTACTGTCTCTTTATAGTCAACTGTTTGTATGTTTCCAGTGCCACCACCTTTACAGCCTCTTTTACTGCCACATTCCCCTTTAGTGCATCAGCAAAGGAAGTTTTCATGGCATCATTTTCCATATTCAGCTCCTGGAACTCTTTTGTGAACTGTTCAATGTTTTCCTTAATCTGGACATTCCAAGCAGCAATCTCGTCTCTCTCAGAAGAGAGCAGTGAACTAACATCTAATTCTTTTAGGTTGTCATTTAGCTGTTTGTTTTTATCTTCTTGTTTGGAAATTCTAGATTCTAGTTGACTCTTTTCCCCTTCCAGCTTTTTTATTCTTTTTTCTAGTTCCTTTCTCTCCTGCCCTTGTGCTTTATTTGCTTCCTCCAAAGATCTTATTTGCTCTCTGAGTGTTTCATTCTCTTTCATTTCTCCATCCATATTCTGAATTTTATCATCAAGGCTTATAACCATTTCCTCAATATTCTTGATTTTCTGTTTGAGTCTCCTGATGGCTACCCCTCCTACCGACCCATGGATGGGAGAGGTTTGGGACAGAGATGGCGTCATTTTTATGTTCTCCCTCTCACAGAATATAGAAAGAAGATGAGAAAGAGGAAAAAAAAAAGAGAAAAACTTTTAATTAAGCTTCACACCGAATTTTTATATCTCCATATAAGTGCTATTTAGTGACTCAGTTTATCTCTTTTCTGGTAACACACATCTTAACTTAAAAACTTGACCATGGTAATTTAAGGATAAAAAGAAAAAGAAAAAAATGCAACAAAACAAAAGTCAAACCTGAAGGAAAAATTCGAACCTGTGTCTGAGGTGGCACCCACCTGTTTCTGCTATATATTCTTCCTAACTGATAAACATACTTGCTAACCAAGGTATGTTATCACAAGATTAGACTTTACATTTAACTCAATATATATACAAAATAAAAACAAAATAGTAAAAGAGAAAGCTAAAAGGAAAGCAAAAAAAAAATTGAAGAAAATAAGACAGCTGTACTACTTGGCAACTTAACTCAGTACTGTTGACAGGTGGAAATTTTTTTTTTTTAATTATTCAATTTTTTCTTGTATCAAACTAACTAACAAGTTAATATAAATGGGAAGGATACTGATTTTAACAATATATGGAACCACAGGATCAGGTAAACGGCCTAAGAGCTTTCCCTAGTTTACAAAAAAAATTAGGTAATGTGATGTGATGGCTTCACCTCTGGCAACTCTTCTAAATTTCCTTCAAGGCAGAACTGGACGGCAGCTTCTCTCTCCCCTCACGAAAAATGTTCTCAATTTTTTTTTCCTTTAATATTTTGGACAGTCTCGTCATACAACGAATATAAGTTTTGTACTCACAATACTCTGCAAGATTTCAGATTTAGGGAAATTATGGTAAAGTTTTCCATTAAGCACTTAGTCACTCGAAACAATTAAAAATTTAAGAGGAGCAGTTCCGTGTGTCACTGAACGCGCGGTTAGTGTGTGTGTGTGTGTGTGTGTGTGTGTGTGTGTGTGTGATTACCTAATTGTGATTACCTAATTGTGTTTACGGGAAAGAGCCCAAAGCTCGTATCTTCCCGTCTCCTCATCGGTTCCATTTTATACTTAGTGATACTTATCATACCTGTCCTTAAAACTATGGATTGAGATAGCATTAACTACCTCCTCGCTTAGCCAATTCCAATTATCAACTTCTCTTACACTGAAAAAGTATTTCCTTACATCCTGCGAAGAAGTTTTCTTACCAAGCTTCAAACTATGACCTCTAGTTCTAGAGCCAGCCATATCAAAATATCGATCCCTATCCACTCTATCATAACCATGAAGGAATTTAAAAACTGTCACCATATCCCCCCTCACTCTTCTAGCTTCCAGTGATGGTAAGTCTAATTCCCTCAGCCTCTCATCATAACTGAGATTGCGTATTTCTGGCACCAGTTTCGTGGTATGTCTTTGAACTTTTTCAAGCTTAGCTATGTGCTTTTTCAAGTGCGGATTCCAAAAGGGGGCTGCATATTCGAGTTTTGGCCTCACATAGGTTACATAAATATTTCTGAACATTTCCTTGTCCACGTGCCTGAAGGCTACCCTTACATTTTATAAGAATGCATATGCTGCCCTTACTATGCCATTTATATGTATTTCTGGAGACAAATCTGCCAGTATGTTTACTCCTAGATCTCTCTCATTTTCTGTCTCTTGAAGTTGTACTCCAGCCACCGAGTAGTCAAGCTTGGGCCTTCTTGCACTTGTACCCATTCTCATTACCTTACATTTTGAAGTATTGAATTTCATTAGCCACTTTTCTGACCACTCATGCAGATTATTTAGATCCTCCTGAAGTTCTCTACCATTGTTCTCGTTTTTTACTTTCTTCACAATCTTTGCATCATCTGCAAACATATTCATGAATGAATTTACAGACTCTGGTAGGTCATTTACATATACAAGGAACAAAAGTGGCCCTAAAACTGAACCTTGTGGAACTCCACTACTAACTCTTCTCCATTCAGACACTGAGTGTCTTACTCTAACCCTCTGTTCCCTTCCTTCTAAGTAAGTTTTTATCCATTCCAAAACATTTCCACCTATTCTAGCCATTGATTGCAGCTTCCTAATAAGTCTCCCATGTGGAACAGTGTCAAACGCTTTCTGGAAGTCTAGGAATATGCAATCTGCCCAGCCCTCTCTTTCCTGTAAGATTTGGCTTACCTCATCATAAAATTCTAATAAGTTTGTTACTGCTGATCTACCTTCTCTGAAGCCATGTTGCCTCACTGACAAAAAGTTGAAGGATTCCAAGTGAAGAGAGATATGTTTCCTTAGTAGTTTCTCCATAACTTTGCAAACTATGCTGGTCAAGGAAACTGGTCTATAGTTCAGAGCCGTATCCCTCCTTCCCTTTTTGAAGATAGGTATCACATTTGCTTGTTTCCAGCATCTTGGAATCTCCCCCGACTCCAGTGACTCCTTAAATATGATACTTAGTGCCACTGATATTGTGTTTGCGCATTTTTAAGCACATGAGGGGATATGTCATCGGGACCTGTAGCTTTATGAACATCTAAATCCATCAGCGCTTTGCATACCTCTGTGGCTGTAAGGTTGATGTTCTCTAATACCGGCCCTTGAGCTTCTATCACTGCAATCTGAGGGGGTGGGGTATTCTACTGTAAATACTGACTGAAACTCCTTGTTCAATTCTTTGCAGATCTCTTCATCCGTCTCAGTGATGCTTCCATCCGCTCTCTTTAGCCTTAAAACCTGTTCTTTTACCTTCAGTTTTCCTCTGATAAAGCTGTGGAAAAGCTTGGGATTTTCTTTAGCCTTCCTGGTGATGTCCCTCTCATAGTCTCTCTCTGCCTCTCTCCTTTTACTTAGGTAGTCATTTCTTGCTCTTTTGTAGGTTTGCCAGGCATTTATGTTTTTTCTCCTCCTATACCTTTTCCAGCATTTGTCTCTCCACTCCTTAGCTCTTTTACACCCATTATCGAACTATTTCTGTGTGTGTGTGTGTGCGTGCGCTTTTCGGACACAAACAGTTGGGGATGTTTTAGTGCTGACAGAGAAAAAGTGAGAAAGAGCGCGTGTAAGTGTATTCACCTGGTTGTAATAACGGAAGAGAGAATTGTTTGTGTATACCCTGTTTATAAATGGGAAAAGTATTATAATAATAATAATAATAATAATAATAATAATAATAATACACACACATATACAAACACACACACAAATAAAACTTTCCACAAACTCAACATTCTCAAAACAGTGAAAAGAACTTTAGAGTCAACATCTCTTCAAGTGTAATCAAAGCCATGGAAGCTACAAAATTAAAACACATAAAAAAAAACCCGACTAATTGACTCCCAGAAACATGCATTCAGAGCGTGTTTACTAAACAAGCAACCCTCGTGTTTGGAAAAGCATATTTCTTCCTAGGACTGTGGGTCTTAAAATCCCAAGTCACGTTCCTCCTATTGAGATCGAAAGATTTTCTCAATTCCTCTCTTCGTCTTACGTTCTGTGACCCACATGTTTTCAAAACGTATTATCTGAATAATAACAATAACAACAACAACAATAATAATAATAATAATAATAATAATAATATAATAATAATAATCAACAACAACAACAACTACTAGTACTACAACTACTACTACTACTGCTACTACTACTACTACTAATAAAAATAATAATAATAATAATCAACAACAATTACAATTACTAATATTTCAACTACTACTACTACTACTATTACTAACACTATTACTGTTATTACTACTACTACTGCTACTACTACTACTACTACTACTACTACTACTACTACTAATAATAATAATAATAATAATGGTCCCATAATATGATATTCTACTGTCAATTGACGTTTTGTGTGTTACTATGAATAACCATTAGAAGGGGGTGGATGCAGACAGGTTGGGGCTGGGGAATTAAGTCATTTTACTTCAGCTAAGCTTGGCTGATTTGTAAAAGGCTATCTTTACAAACAGATAGGTTGGGGCTGCAGAATTAAGTCATTTTACTTCAGCTAAGCTTGGCTGATTTGTAAAAGGCTATCTTTACAAACAGATAGGTTGGGGCTGCAGAATTAAGTCATTTTACTTCAGCTAAGCTTGGCTGATTTGTAAAAGGCTATCTTTACAAACAGATAGGTTGGGGCTGCAGAATTAAGTCATTTTACTTCAGCTAAGCTTGGCTGATTTGTAAAAGGCTATCTTTACAAACAGATAGGTTGGGGCTGCAGAATTAAGTCATTTTACTTCAGCTAAGCTTGGCTGATTTGTAAAAGGCTATCTTTACAAACAGATAGGTTGGGGCTGCAGAATTAAGTCATTTTACTTCAGCTAAGCTTGGCTGATTTGTAAAAGGCTATCTTTACAAACAGATAGGTTGGGGCTGCAGAATTAAGTCATTTTACTTCAGCTAAGCTTGGCTGATTTGTAAAAGGCTATCTTTACAAATTTCTAAGAGAATGCAATTCACAGATAGTTTATATATAAACAAAAGGATGAATTAAATAATTGCAATAATAAATAATTGTCATTGAGACAACTAAATATATAAAACAGAGCAAGTAAGTATTTGTATGTCAAAGATAGTGTCTGAGTGTCCATGTCCTTAAGTACAGTTATTGGCATAATAAGAAAAATGAAAATTGTCGGAAGAATCACTGTGTGTTAGTTTGTGTGAAATGATAATTTGACATCACCCTCATTATTATTATTATTATTATTATTATTATTATTATTATCTGAAAAAAAAAAATAAGGTTATAAAGCTGATGGGTCCAGCAGTGGATGCAACTTGCAAAGAGAGAAGATAGAAAAAAAAATAAAATCATATAAAAATGCCACAACTCAGTACTGCAAATACTAAAATTATTAAACTAAAACGTTAAAAATTTAGCAGCCAAAGCCTGCTTAAATAACCATATAGTCGCGTCATGCTTGAATTGAATCTCCAATGATTTAACATGATTCGGCAGTTCATTCGATTTTTTAGTTGTAGCTGAAATAAAAGTTCTGGAATACTGATTGGTATTAAATCTAAAGAAAGTAGTCACCGTGGCTCAAACGGTAGCGTCCGCGACTCTGAGGCGTCAGGTCGAGGGTTCGCGCCCCGTCACGGTCTGAGGTTAGCAAGAGCATGCACTCAGGGTAACGATTACATCTGCCAAACAAGTCCTTCGCAAGAAGGCAACCGTCATAGCCCTTAGTTGAAAGGGAGTCCGTAACGTAAACCCGAACACATTAAATCTAAAAAAAGTCAATGCATAACTACTGGAATTGGCAGCAGTCTTGGTAATATAGGACGGAATAAGCCAGGTGGTTCTTGTGTAATATTATTATTATAGTTTATATATATATATATATATATATATATATATATATATATATATATATATATATATATATACACAACGTTCTGGGTACATATTTTTTTAGGCAACTAGGAGTTCCTCCCAACTCATTCCTCCCTTGAGTGCGATGTGGCTCTCATGTGAGAATCAATAACCTTGAGCGAAACTTAGAAATGGTTCAAGGTTAAAGATCTCTAATGAAAGGCAAAGACAAAGGACAGTGATAGCACTAGAGCCTGGCTATACACCTACCACATAGCCGGGGCCCAAGCCCCCTTCTCCAATCACGTGGACCCAGTGATGTCCAGGCAATGAATGAATAATCAAGTAGGAAATCAACCACCCCCAAACTTAATTGCTCAATTTAGTCGGTAACGACATCAGGTTGAACGCTAATCCAATCCCGGACCAGAAGCGAACTTGCACCTAGCATATTACCAGCCCTAGACACTTCCACTGCGTTACAATGTCGAGTCAAGGTTATTAGCTTGAGCTATACACAGATTCTCTGTATTTCTCTCATATTATATTAGTATTCATTCCTTGGTTGCATCACTTACTGCCATCTTTCAGAATCTCTGCATTAAGGGGGATTTACACGGTCAAATGGTTCGTCGAACCGTTTTGACACTTGTCTGTCGAACCGCGTTCGACGAACCGTTTGACCGTGTAAACCCCCCTTTACAGGGTTCCCCTGAACTTGATCACACACAAACTAGTGTATACCGACTCACATGGGTCGGTCTCAAATGCCCTCCAAAACCAATGCCAAATTCTCCCAACCTGAAAAAAAAAAATGCCCCACTTACATATTTTCTTTGATATATGGTTTGAATATTCCCTTAAAACCATGTGAAAAACTCAACCCAACCTTAAATAAAAAAATTCCCAAATTCCAATTTTTTCTTACTGGTAGATATTTAGGCTTATAGAAATATCATTAGCATAGATTTTTGCATACAAAATAACGTACAGAAAGCACTATACAATGTACAGATAATTATAACCTATTAAGAAAAAAATCCCAACCTGAATCCTCCACATATGATAATACTCTTTCGTGTATGGCAACGTTGGAAAAATATACGGCAAGGCTTGTTGTTCCGGTTTTACGTCACGGACTCCCTTTTCTACCAAGGGCTAGGACGGTTGCCTTCTTACGAAGGACTTGATTTGGCAGTTGTAATCGTTACCCTGAGTTCATGTCCTTGCTAACCTCAGACTGTGACGGGGCGCGAGCCCTCACCCTGCCGTCTCAGAGACGCTTGCCAATCCCCAAACGCTATCACTAACATAAATATAATATACAGTAGAGCATGCAGGCTCCGCCCAAGAACTCCAAGTTGCAAACCTCATTGGCTAATTAGCACAAAAGGGGTGGGGTGAGGATGTGATTGTAAATGGATCTAATTTGAGTATACAGGAGACAATTCAAATTGAGGGAGAAAATATGGATGTAGTGACGACTGCACACACATCTTAACTTGAGCAACCCCCAGAACAACAAACCAGGTACGCTGTTCAGAAAGGTTGGGCTAGGTTAGGTAAGATGACTTGCCCTGTAAACATGGGTAAACCTAGAGCAAAATGAGGTTACTCTCTTTACTTTCTATTCACCTTTTGCTTAATTACATGTCTACTTTTTAAGTGTACTCTTGGTTTTGTAAAAGAATAGCCATTGTATCAAAATGGAAATAAATGTTTGTTTGTTTGTTTGATTGAGTGCACTTGTTTAAAAGTGTCATCGATCGAGTCTCAAAAATATTCTTTGACCCAAAACTGCATAAAAGATAATTTTAATACATCGCTCTTTTGATAAGCAAAACTTTCTTTTGACCTACTGTAATTATTTTACCATCTAATTCAACAATGGTTAGAAGATGCCAGATGTTTCTCTCAGGGGCGTTTCTTTAACTGGGATACGAAGGTTAAAAAAAAAAAAAAACTGCCCTGATCAAAGGTATATAAACATATAAGCACGAAAGAGAGAGAGAGAGAGAGAGAGAGAGAGAGAGAGAGAGAGAGAGAGAGAGAGAAATTTTTTAGTCCAATTTGCGCCGCAAAGTGTAGCTCTAAAATTTGTAATGCTTGATACCGTAGCCAAAAGCAATTATTAAAAGTAGAACTAATAATAATAATAATAATAATAATAATAATAATAATAATAATAATAATAATATTTATAAAAATAATAATAATAATATTTATAGTAATAATAATAATAATAACAATAATAATAATAATAACAATAATATCTGCCAAAGGATAAGAAACTCAACCTAGTTGCCTTTGAAAAATGAAAATCGTCACAGACCTGTTAAAAATCTATTTTTTCCCCCCCTTTAATTTCCACTTTATCAATTTTAGTTAATTCAAAGACAATCCTTATCCTTTAAGCTGATTTAATGGTTTTCCTTATCCCTTATCATCTCATTCCCTAAGGCCACTTTCACACCAGTGACACGTCGCACGTGGCATGCCACATGCAACGCGCTACGTTGATGTGAAAGCGGCCTTACTCATTCCCTTATTCAGAAGTCAACTTACCCACATTATTCATAAGTTTCTTTTTTTCCATCCATCTTCGCAGATGTGCTTCTGAGTCGATGGTCTTCCCCACTGGTTTGTATACGATCATGATTGCCAAACACTCTGACTGAATGAGAAAACTTTGACCTCACTGTAGAACTGATAAGCAGGCTGTGAGACTGACCTGGGCGATTGGTAATAATCGTTACCAGTTATCTAATAAAATGACACACTTCAGTTGAACTGAATTGTCCAATTACTCCGTTCATGACTGGTAAACAAACGGCGTTCATTAAATCGTTACTAGTACTCAAACTCACTAGAGGGAGGTTTACACGGTCAAACGGTTCGTCGAACGCGGTTCGACAGACAAGTGTCTGAAGCGATGTTCGAGCGTGTGAACGGGGTATTTGGCTGTCGAACACTTTCGACAAACGTGTTCGACAACCAAATACCCCGTTCACACGTTCGAACATCACCTCAAACACTTGTCTGTCGAACCGCGTTCGACGAACCGTTTGACCGTGTAAACCGCCCTTAACAATATTGGTGATTGGTTCTACCAATTACCAGTCTTCTATAAATGGCACACTGCAGTTTATATGAATCCTCCAGTTATTCAGGTCATGACTGGTAAACAAACTGATTGTTAAAGCAACTAACAGCTTGAGGTCTAGTTATTAATCACTGGTAGATACACTGACTAATTGGTCTGGTGAATGGCTAAATCAATTACCAGTTATTTATTACAACGTTATTTTCCAATTTAACAAGTTCTACCAGTTGATAAAAAATAAAATAATTTGATTGAATTTTGCACTTTTCTCATGAATATTTTAATTCTTTAAAAGGTAGTAATACCCCTTGTAAGGGCAGTGGTCGATCAGAGAGTAATTTGCGATCCATGTAATAACCACTCTTCGCAAGTACTTCGCTGGTAATAACAAAGTATTTTGCAATAACAAGAACACGAATTCTAACTCTTAATTAAAAGTAACAAGTTAATAATAACTAGGAACACATAACGGTAATCAACACGGGAGATAAAAATGTGAATATAATAATTTTGTAAAAACTTGTAATACCAAAAACAGTGATAAACACGTGAGCCGAAAAAGCGAATACAGAAGAGGGTTCCTTACTTGGCACAAGGTGATAGAGAAACTGAATGTTCCTCTCTCTCTCTCTCTCTCTCTCTCTCTCTCTCTCTCTCTCTCTCTCTCTCTCTCCTCTCTCTCTCTCTCTCTCTCTCTCCACACACACACACACACACACACACACACACATACTCTCTCTCTCTCTCTCTCTCTCTCTCTCTCTCACACACACACAAACACACACACACACACACACACACACACACACACACACACACACACACACACAGGTGCTTGTTATGCGACAAGCAGCTCGACACACGAAGAGGCGAAAACATTTGTCGATTAGCATTGAGCTCAAGTCCCAACACTGACAACATTAGCTTGCAAGCTCTAACCCCATATTCTGACAATGGTGAGAGAAAGCACTTCTAAAATATGAGCTATTTCATTTCTCTGTTACTGAGACCAGTGCTTTTCAACATCAGCACAATCTGAGGCATTCTAATAGCAGTGATTTTAGAAACAGCACAAAACGAAGGGGTTTGATAACAGTGCTTTAAGCACAAGAACACTAGCAAGGGTCCTCTGCACAAGTGCTCTTTAGCTTTAAAGCACCCGACAGATTCGAGCTTCTAAGCATCAGCACACTCAGGAGAGTAGGGTATCAATAGTATATATGACGTGTTCTGACACAAGTGCTATTAGCACCAACACATACTGTAGAGTCTGACACTAGTTTTGTTAGCACCAGCGCGAACTGAATATTCTGATATCAGTACTGTTAGCACCAGCGCATACTGCAGATTCCTACACCAGTGCTATTAGCACCAGCGCATGCTGAAAATTTTAACACCACTGCTGTTATCACCAATACATACTGGATATTCTGACATTAGCACTATCAGCAAGAAGACATACTGGAAGTTCTGACACCAGCACTTTTATCACCAGAATATACTGCAGATTCTGTCAACATCATTGCTAGAACCATCACATACTGGAAAACCTGACACCAATATTGTTAGAACCATGGCATACTGAAAATTCTAACACCAGTGCTGTTAGCATTAGTACATAATGGAGATTGACACCAGCATTATAAGCACCAGCACATATCTACTGAATATTCTGACACCAATGTTGTTAGCACCAGCACAAAATGGAGATTCTGTGACCAGCAATATTAGCACCAGCACATAAGGGTGATTGACACCAATTATTCTAGTGCTAAAGCGCATCACCGCACAAAAGAAATCGACACCAGTGCTAAAAGCACTAACGTACTCTTAGCAGTGCGTGTGTAATAACAGAAGTGTGATGACATTAGCAATAATAATAATAGCTCCTACTAGTTCTAATTACAGTAACTGCTACAAGCAGCAAAATAACAGCTATTAATCACGTCAAAAAGCACTACCAATATCATGAATCACCCACAAGCTATTGACTCTCTTTCGCTACTAGTATAATTACTGATAGCACGATTTTAGTAACTGCAAGTAGCAGTGATACTACTGCTACTACTACTACCCCAGCACAAACATCTAAGCAGAAAAACAGCAGAAAGAACAGGGGGAGGTGTGCTAGTGAGGGGGAGGGGGAGAGAACGCAAAGGTGAAATAAAGAAGAAAAAGAAAAAAAAAGAAAAAAGACACGTTGGATCTGATGCAGAAGTGTGTGTGTGTGAGAGAGAGAGAGAGAGGAGATGAGAGAGTAGAGAGAGAGAAGAGAGAGAGGAGAGAGAGAGAGGAGAGAGAGAGAGAGAGAGAGAGAGAGAGAGAGAGAGAGAGGACTAGAACCACAAACAAACATAAAGAGCAAAATATTCCACACAGTCTTACCAACTTGGGGATAAACTGTGTTGAGAGAGAGAGAGAGAAGAGAGAGAGATGAGAGAGAGAGAGGAGAGAGGAGAGAGAGAGAGAGAGAGAGAGAGGAAGTGGCGGAAGGAAGAAGCCAGGGGGTGTTCGAGAGCGGCAGTGGGGTGGTGGCGGGGAGGGGGTTTAGCAATCTCCGTTTGTACACAAGTCGTCTTTGGCATTTTGGCACTAGAAACTAAATTCTCCGCGTGTACCTACCATGAGAGTATCCGTGTTGCATCTCTCTCTCTCTCTCTCTCTGTAAACTGCGTCCATATAACTGTCATGAGGGTATGTCATTACTGACATAACGGTCATGCTTGTTATGGCTGCCAGATAACTTTCACTATTATAAGTCATTTTAAGGAGGAAATACTATATGTAATGCTTCTGACGAGTCCTCTGAGGCAGGGTTCTTTATCATTATGATTATGATTATTATTATTAGTAGTAGTAGTAATAGTAATAGTAACAGTAGTAGTTGTATCAATGTTTTCACTATTTTTTGTTGTTGTTAATGTATTATATTTTTATCATTGTTGCTAGATTTATTATTATTATCATTATCATCACTATTATTGTTACAATTGTTAGTATTATTATTTTAATTTTTATTCTTAATATTATTATTATTAGTAGTAGTAATTCCCCTGAGGGAGTGGGCTAGTCCTTCCTCCTTGTTCCCCTGTGTGTTGTAAGAGTCGACTAAATGGGGCAGAGAGAGGGGATGGGCATCCCCTCCTTTTTGCTTTGACTCAGCCACTCCCCTTATAAAGGGAAAAATGGCTTAAGTATAGAGATTATTATTATTACCTATTACTGCCTTCGTTGCTATCAAATTATTATATGATGAAGTTATTTTTCTTGCATTATTTTTCTTTTTGTATTATTCACAAAATACGGTTTTTATCATGTGAGATAAGTGTCTCAAACACACACACACACACACATACACACGCACACACACACCAAGTTATCGCGCTAACAGAGATCTCATTCAAGCTTTCTCGTATCCTTGAGAGCGCATTGCGCTAAAAAATGCGCAGTGCAATTTAGAACTGAATGCTACAAGGATTGCAGGTATGCTACCCATAGGCCTAAGGGTACTATGGGAGCGGATTACCGAATCAACCCCAGAATTGGCACCTTATGTAAGTTTTTTTTCAGATCTTGATCTTTGAGCTTTAGTTAGAGTTAGGTTAACCTTACTTCACCTATGGTTGGAATTTTAAGTTTGTTAACCTAGCCTCACCTCAATCTCAGATGAAGCACGTAAAAAAATTACATTAAGTACCTATTATGTGATTGATCCATAATGCCTTATAGAGAGAGAGAGAGAGAGAGAGAGAGAGGAGAGAGAGAGAGAGAGAGAGAGAGAGAGAGAGAGAGAGAGAGAGAGAGAGAGAGAGAGAGAGAGAGAGAGAGTACACGTGAACCACAAACAAACATCAAAGAGAACAAAATACTCCACACAGTCTTACCAACTTGGGGATAAAATGTGTTAGAGAGAGAGAGAGAGAGAGAGAGAGAGAGAGAGAGAGAGAGAGAGAGAGAGAGAGAGAGAGAGAGAGAGAGAGAGAGAGAGAGAGAGAGAGAGAGAGAGAGAGAGAACCGAATATATAAACAAGAAAGCTGCTAAGAAAAAATGAATATATATATATATATATATATATATATATATATATATATATATATATATATATATATATATATATGAATGTATATATGTATGTATATATATAACAAAGCTTTTACTAATCCAGATATATATTGTGTGTTCTGCTAACATCAGATCAGTCACAAATGAGTCAAAACATTTTCTACTTTCGCGAATATTTCGAGCATTTGGTTCTGTTTTAGCTTCTCCTCCACCAAGAGGAAAAGTAAGTAATAAAACAAACAAACAAAAAATCAATACATGGACAAATAAATAAATAAATATGTCAATAAATAATAAAAATAAATATTTTCCTCTTCTCTTCTCAAATCATACAGAGTATTCATGCGCAAATCAAACAAATGAATACACACAAATAAACACATGGATATACAAATAAATACACTAATATATACATTTATTAATAAAGAATAAAGTATGTAAATATATGAATATATAGCTAAATAAATAAGTTACACGAATACCCAACTTTTATCGCTACTCAAATAGGGCAAACTCACTCGCTTCAGTAGCCAAAATAAACAT
>JAXCGZ010000726.1:0-15000 GCA_037179515.1 Halocaridina rubra
TCTCTTACCTTGTCACAATGGAGTTCAACATAAAACTGAAGTGAACTGTTTGGTTGTTGTTGTTGTTTGAGATTAAAGCCAACCTTGTGTTGGCTTGGGCCCTTGTCTAAAGGACGGCCCATAGGTTAGAGGTTATAAATCTTGAGTTGTTTTATCACCTTGGTGATTTGAAAGTTTGCAAGGTGGTGAGATGGGTGTCCAGGTTGTCAAGTAACTTCTCTACTATTTGGGCTGCATGATCTGTCGCATTGGGGTGTTGTGGTTCCACGTTTAATCCGTTCCTTAAGTTGTTTGTCTTCGGACATTTAACAAATAATGTAGCAAGGTCTTTTCTGTTATCTTGCCACAATGTATGCACTCTTTTAAGGGGTTCTCAATAATTTCGACTTATATAGGCACTGAGAGTTAATAATTGTACCGGAAATCATCCCTACTACTGAAGATCTTAATGCAATTAATCCTTCCTCGAAAAGTGCAGTCTCTTTGACCTTTGTCGTTGCCGATCAAAGGTCAGAGACCGCGCTAAGGAAGGCAGATATTTGCCCTGAAAATAAACATTAAAGCTCGCCGCCTGCTTTCTGAGAAAAGATAAGAGATTTTCACCTTCGTTTGTTCTTGCCACTGACCGATGGGTGAGTCGATAGGTCAAAAGGAATTATAAAAGAAAAAAAGTAAGATAGAATCATTCATATATATTCTCTACATATTTCAATATGGCATAAATTACAATGGGAATTTTATTTTTAGTAATAAAAACCGTGCTGAAGTGGAATTGCTTCACGGACCACCAAAATATCACTGTGGAACCCCAATTTGTTATATTTTGCCTTTGGACCGCCAGGAATATTACATTGGCCCCCCCAGGGTCCATGTGGACCCCGGTTGAGAACCACTGCAGTCTAAACTATAGACCTGTTTCCTTGACCAGCATAGTTTGCAAAGTTATGGCGAAACTACTAAGGAAACATATCTCTCTTCACTTGGAATCTTTCAGCTTTTTGTCAGTGAGACAACTTGGCTTCAGAAAAGGTAGATCAACAATAACACACTTATTAGAATTTTATGATGAGGTAAACCGAATCTTACAGGAAAGAGAGGGCTGAGCAGATTGCATATACCTAGACTTCCAGAAAGCATTTGACACTGTCCCATACGGAAAACTTATTGAGAAGCTGCAAACAATGGCGAGAATAGGTGGAAATGTCTTCTTTTTTTTTTCTTTTTTTTAAGAGTGTGACACCGGGACAGGCAGAAACTGCCCTCATCAACAAAGGCCCGGGCACGAGAAAATACCAAGACGAAAGAAAAGAAAAAGGTTAAGGGCAAGGCAGAGATGAGGTAATGTCACACAAAGGAAAACGACAGACAGAAAAAAACAGTCAAAGTAAAGAGGACCCAGAGATATGGAGGACTAGGCTCTGAGATGACGATAGATCTGCTTTTTGAAGGATGAAAGGTCATAAGAATTAGGAAAGACAGAAGGAGGAAGAGAGTTCCAGAGTCTGGAGGTAGATGGGAAGAAGCAGTCACTGCACCGACCAATCCGCGAGCTCCAAATCTCCACACAGTACCTGTGAGATGAGGCCGCTTGGCGAGTGTTACGCGGCCTCGGCAGTGGAGGAGGGATGCAACTCGCCAACTCATCAGAGCAGTGATGGAAGTAGTAGCGATAGAAAAGCGAAAGGGAAGATACCTTACGGCAAAGAGAGAGAGAATCCAGGTTAGAAGTAAGAGAAGGATCATTAATGAGTCTGACTGCCTTAGATTCAACCCTATCAAGAAGATAAGTAAAGGAAGAAGCACTCCAGATGTGTAAGCAGTATTCTAAGCAGGGGCGGATAAGACCTTTGTAAATTTTAAGTAACTGCAATGAGGAAAAGCAATAACGAAAACGAAACAAAACCCCCAATTTTTAGATGAAGATTTTGAAATTTGGATTATGTGATTCCTCCAAGACAAGTTAGAGGCTATATGGATTCCTAATATATTGATAGAGTTAAGAGGTAAATTTCATTAGTTTCGAAGACAATAGGGTTATCAGGAGGAGAAGATAAAGAGATAGCCAGAAACTGTTTCTTGGAGGCATTGAATTTAACTAATCTTTGAGTGCCCCATTCAGTTACTCTCTGCAAATCGGAGTTGAGAGTAGAAGAAAGTGATACGAGATTAATTATGAGTAACAGATGAAGGATGTGAAGAAAATGCAGAGGAAAAGTGAAGGGTAGAATCATTGGCAAAGGCATGAAGAAGAGAGGAAGATGGGGATTGTAGAAGATCATTGATGAAGAGAAAGAAGAGAGTAGGTGAAAGAACAGAGCCCTGTGGAACACCACTGGAAACAGAGAAAGGGCTAGATGTTACGCCATCAACAACTACAGATATAGAACGGTCAATAAGAAAACTGGAAATCAGAGAACAGAAAGAAGGGGTAAAGCCATAGGCAGGGAGTTTGGCCAACAGAGCCTTGTGCCAGACTCTGTCAAAAGTCTTAGAGATATCAAGTGCGACGACAAAGGATTCCCCATAGTTCCTCAGAGAAGATGACCATACATGAGTAAGATAGGACAGGAGATCACCAGTGGAGCTTGCCTTGCGGAAGCCATACTTGTGATCGGAGATAAGTGAGTTAGATTCAAGGCGTTTCAAGAAGTGAGCATTGAGCAAAGTTTCGAAAACTTTAGCAATAGAGGAGGTTAGAGCAATAGGTCGGTAGTTAGAAGGAATAGAGCGGTCACCCTTCTTAGGAACAGGTTGAACTAGAGCATGCTTCCAAGATGAAGGATAGATACTGGTTGACAGAATGAGGCAAAAATGACGGCAAAGCACAGGAGCCAGTTCATCTGCAAACTCCTTAAGGAACCTTGCAGGGATACCATTGGGACCAGATGCCTTGTTTGTCTTTAGTGAGCGAAGAACCTTATGAACTTTGCGTGAAGAAAGGATAAGGGAGGGCATAGGGTTAGAGAGGGGAAAAGACTGAGGAACAGGTGTGCTGGAATCGTTGATAGAAGAGTTGGCAGAAAAATGAGAGCCAAAGAGATTGACTTTGTCAGTGGGAGAGCAAGCTATAGAACCATCAGAACGAATGAGAGGGGGAAAGCTTGAGTTACAGAAGTTTTTGGAGAGGTTTTTGGCTAAGGACCAGAAGCATTTGTCAGTGGGAGAGGAGTTAAGGTCATCAACTTTCCTTCTTATAAAGGAAGCCTTAGACCTTCGAATCTGAGCTGTACAGCGATTCCTAGCTATAATAAAAGCAGAGCGAGTTAAATCGGAAGGAGAGGCTTGGTAAGATCGGTGAGCCTGATTCCTAGCCTGGATAGCCATGGAGCAGGCACGGTCAAACCAAGGTTTAGGGGCAGTGAAAGTTTTTGTAGAAGAGGGGATGTATGCCTCCATTCCCGCGGTCATGATCTCGGCAACTTTTACAGCTACCCGATCAGGGTTGCGGGACCGAAAGCAGTAGTCATCCCATGGGAAGTCAAAGAGAAAGTTACTCAAATTTTCATATTGGGTTCGCTCGAAGTGCCAAAGGCGGCGTTGAGTAGGAGGGATTGGTGGTGGGGGAGCGAAAATGGAAGAGACATAGATCATGGAGTGGTCAGATTTACCAAGAGGGGAAAGCACAGAATAAGAGTAGTTTGAGGGGTTAGAAGTAAAAAATAGGTCAAGAGTGTTTGCAGCATGTTCATGACGATCAGGAACGCGAGTAGGATATTTGATAATTTGCTCCAGATCGTGAGTAATAGAGAAAGCAAGAGCCTCGCTTCCTCCCACATCAGTGTGAGAAGAATGAAGCCACTCACTGTGGTGTACAGTGAAGTTTCCAATGTAGAGAACTTTGGCATGTGGGTGAGAAGATAGCAAGGACTCATGGCACGAGGAGAGATATTCAAAGAAAGACACAAACTTGGTGTAGTTTGGAGAACAGTAGCAGAAGCAAAGGATGTTAGTGGTAGTGGAGAGATAGACTTTTAGCCAGAGAACATCAAAGTCAGGAGATTCAAGGTCCATGAGCCTCACAGTAGGAGTGTTAATGTTGCAGTAAGCACAGACCCCACCTTTGGAACGAAAACGAGTATACAGATTATAGTGGGAGATTTGGAAAGGGTCAGTGGAAGCATGTATAGACAACTGGGTTTCAGATAGGAGGAGGAGTTTAGGGAGGAGAGTGCCCAAGTGCTGTTCCACAGATGAAAGATTAGAGTTCAGCCCACGAATGTTTGAATAGTGAAGAGTGAAAGAAGCAGATCTATTTGGAGGTGCAAGGTTAAGAGCAGAACCATTACTACCACCAGGCTTGTCTGCCCTCAAGCCAATGGTGGAGTCAACACGATCCCCGGAGATTCTTTGCACCCCACTATGCCGGGTACTGGGGGTCATTAGTTGTGAACCTTCCATAAATAATGACAAAATGTGAGGAAAAGGAAAGTAAAAGAGACAGATGTGCAGAATGTTGTGACTTGTTAAATGTAATAGAATAGCAAGAGATGTGTAATGAATATGCCAGAATATTCAGTGTAGATGTAGGCATGAGGAAAGAACCATCCTGAAGGGAGACTCAACCTGGAACTGTCTGGACCAGTCCTAGTTGCATCCTAATGCCTTCAGTCGTAGTCTTTCAACGGGCGGCTGGTGCCATGGCCATTTTTATTGAAATGAATAAAATAAAAATACTTTGAAGGAAGGGAACAAAGGGTTAGAGTAAGACACTCAGTGTCTGAATGGAGAAGAGTTAGTAGTGGAATTCCACAGGGTTCAGTTTAGGGCCACTTTTGTTCCTTGTATATACAACTGATTTACCAGAGTCTGTAAATTCATGGTTGATATATATATATATATATATATATATATATATATATATATATATATATATATATATATATATATATATATATATTTGCAGATGATGCAAAGATTGTGAAGAAAAGAAGAAACGAGAACAACGGTAGAGAACTTCAGGGAGATCTAAATTGTCTGCATGAGTGGTCAGAAAAGTGGCTAATGAAATTCAATACTTCACAATGTAAGGTAATGAGAATGGGTACAAGTGCAAGAAAGCCCAAGCTTGAATACTCGGTGACAGGAGTAGAACTTCAAGAGACAGAAAATGAGAGAGATTTAGGAGTAGACATAGTAGCCTATTTGTCTCCAGAAATGCATATAAATGGCATGGTAAGGGCAGCATATGCATTCTTAGCAAACGTAAGGATAGCCCTCAGGCACATGGACAAGGAAATGTTCAGAAAGATTTAGGTAAGCTATGTAAGGCCAAAACTTGAATATGCAGCCCCTTTTTGGAATCCGCACTCGAAAAGGCACGTAGTTAAGCTGGAAAAAGTTCAGAGGGATCGCTATTTAGATATGGCTGCCAAAAGAACCAGAGGTCATAGTTTGAAGCTTCGTAGGAAAACTTCTTTGCAGGATGTAAGGAAGTACCTTTTTAGTTTAATAGTAGTTGATAATTGGAATTCGCTAAGCAAGAAGATAGTTAATGCTAACTCAATCCATAGTTTTAAGGACAAGTGTGATAAGTATTACTAAGCACAAAATGGAATAGATCAGGACATACATACATACTTGATGAAAAAATTCGGAATATGGATGGAGAAATGAAAGAGAATGAAACACTCAGGGAGGAAATAAGATCTTTGGAGGAAGCAAATAAAGCACAAGGGCAGGAGAGAAAGGAACTAGAAAAAAAAATAAAGAAGCTGGAAGGGGAAAAGAGTAAACTAGAAACTAGAATTTCTAAACAAGAAGATAAAAACAAACAGCTGAATGACAACCTAAAGGAATTAGATGTTAGTTCACTGCTCTCTTCTGAGAGAGACGAGATTGCTGCTTGGAATGTCCAGATTAAGGAAAACATTGAACAGTTCAGAAAAGAGTTCCAGGAGCTGAATATGGAAAATGATGCCATGAAAACTTCCTTTGCTGATGCACTAGAGGGGAATGTGGCAGTAAAAGAGGCAGTAAAGGTGGTGGCACTGGAAAACATACAAACAGTTGACTATAAAGAGACAGTAATCGAAAAAATGAAAGACGTTGTGATGGAAAGGGCAAACCCACTCATCAAACAGGTACTTGATAAAGAGAAGACAGTGGTAATCTCAGGCATAAGCGAATCCCAGGAGCCAACATGGCAGGGGAGACTTGAAGAAAATAAAGCTAGGGTTGTAGACCTGATAAGAAAGCTTGGAGTAGTTTGTGGTCCTGAGGATATTGTAAACATACACCAACTAGGTAAATATTCGAGGGAAGGAAAGCCGAGACCAACAAAAGTAACCTTTGAGAGAGGGGAAACATGTAGGGAAATATTGTTGAGAAAAAAAGTCTAAAAGACCTTCAAGAATTCAAAGAAGTGTTCATTAGATGATACAGAATACAGGAAGAGATGGGAAAGATCAAAAACTTGTTGGAAGAGGCAAGAAGGTTAAATAAGGAAAGAAATGAAGAAGAGAAGAAAAAATTTCAGTTCAGAGTTCTTCCAGACAAAGGGGAGATAAAGAAGATAATGACAGAAGATTAAGGGATGAGGCCTCATTAAGATTGTTATACATAAATGCTGATGGATTAGCTGGTAAGGCAGTAGAATTAAAAGATAGGATTCACAACAGTAAGGCAGATATAGTAGCAATTACAGAGACTAAGTTGAGTGAGGACATAAACAGTTTCACAGTTTTTCCTAAGGGCTTCAGAATACTAAGGGTTGAAAGATCTGAGAGGACTGGTGGAGGGATAGCACTGCTCATAAGTGAAAGGATTCATGTTGAATAAATAAACTTGGCTATAGAAAGTGAGTTCAAGGAATTTCTTGTTGCTCGCATAAATACTGGGTCAGAGAGCATTATAATAACTGTTGTATATAACCCACCAAGGAACCAGAATAGGCTTGAAGTTTATGAGGAAAGTCATATAGGTACTATTGAAGTCATAAACTCAGTTGTTAAAATGGCACGGGAGAAAAAATGTAGGATTTTGATTCTGGGAGATTTTAATCATAAAGAGATAGATTGGATAAATCTTGACCCACACAGTGGTGAGGACTCATTCGGGGCAAGATTCCTAGATTGCGTACAAGGGAATTTCCTCCACCAACATGTAATGGAACCAACGAGGGCCAGGGGGATGAGCCATCACTACTTGATCTAGTATTCACAGATAATGTGTTGGATATTGAAAACATTGAGTATGAACCACCAATTGGAAAGAGTGACCACTGTGTGTTGTTGATGGAATATATCATTGAAGATATTCTGCCTGAGAGTAGAGGCACTGAGGACATGAGGAGGAACTATCCGAAAGGAGATTACATCAAAATGAATGAGCTTTTTGCAGTTATTGACTGGAGAACCTTATTTTACAACAAATCTGTACAAGAAAGGCATGACATCTTTTGTGAGAAATATGGGAAGATAGTAGATTGCTGCATACCTGTCACCTAAGTAGGTGTAATTCATGCCAGAGAGATATGGTTCGAAAATGGGTGTAAAAGAATAAGGAGTGGAGAGACAAATGCTGGAAAAGGTATAGGAAGAGAAAAAACATAAATACCTGGCAAACCTACAAAAGAGCAAGAAATGACTACCTAAGTAAAAGGATAGAGGCAGAGAAAGACTATGAGAGGGACATCACCAGGATGGCTAAAGAAAATCCCAAGCTTTTCCACAGCTTTATCAGAGGAAAACTGAAGGTAAAAGAACAGGTTTTAAGGCCAAAGAGGGCAGATGGAAGCATCACTGAGACGGATGAAGATATCTGCAAAGAATTGAACAAGGAGTTCCAGTCAGTATTTACAGGAGAAAATACCCCTACCCCCTCAGATTGCAGAGATAGAAGCTCAAGGGCCGGTATTAGAGAACATCAACCTTACAGCCACAGAGGTATGAAAAGCGCTGATGGATTTAGATGTTCATAAAGCTACAGGTCCTGATGACATATCTCCTCATGTGCTTAAAAAATGTGCAAACTCAATATCAGTGGCACTAAGTATCATATTTCAAAAGTCACTGGAGTCAGGGGAGATTCCAAGAAACAAGCAAATGTGATACCTATCTTCAAAAAGGGAAGGAGGGATACGGCTCTGAACTATAGACCAGTTTCCTTGACCAGCATAGTTTGCAAAGTTATGGAGAAACTACTAAGGAAACATATCTCTCTTCACTTGGAATCCTTCAACTTTTTGTCAGTGAGGCAACATGGCTTCAGAGAAGGTAGATCAACAGTAACAAACTTATTAGAATTTTATGATGAGGTAAGCCAAATCTTACAGGAAAGAGAGGGCTGGGCAGATTGCATATTCCTAGACTTCCAGAAAGCGTTTGACACTGTTCCACATGGGGGACTTATTAGGAAGCTGCAAGCAATGGCTAGAATAGGTGGAAATGTTTTGGAATGGATAAAAACTTACTTAGAAGGAAGGGAACAGAGGGTTAGAGTAAGACACTCAGTGTCTGAATGGAGAAGAGTTAGTAGTGGAGTTCCACAGGGTTCAGTTTTAGGGCCACTTTTGTTCCTTGTATATGTAAATGACCTACCAGAGTCTGTAAATTCATTCATGAATATGTTTGTAGATGATGCAAAGATTGTGAAGAAAGTAAAAAAACGAGAACAATGGTAGAGAACTTCAGGAGGATCTAAATAATCTGCATGAGTGGTCAGAAAAGTGGCTAATGAAATTCAATACTTCAAAATGTAAGCTAATGAGAATGGGTACAAGTGCAAGAAGGCCCAAGCTTGACTACTCGGTAGCTGGAGTACAATTTCAAGAGACAGAAAATGAGAGAGATCTAGGAGTAAACATACTGGCAGATTTGTCTCCAGAAATACATATAAATGGCATAGTAAGGGCAGCATATGCATTCTTATCAAATGTAAGGGTAGCCTTCAGGCACATGGACAAGGAAATGTTCAGAAATATTTATGTAACCTATGTGAGGCCAAAACTCGAATATGCAGCCCCCTTTTGGAATCCGCACTTGAAAAAGCACATAGCTAAGCTTGAAAAAGTTCAAAGACATGCCACGAAACTGGTGCCAGAAATACGTAATCTCAGTTATGATGAGAGGCTGAGGGAATTAGACTTACCATCACTCGAAGCTAGAAGATTGAGGGGGATATGGTGACAGTCTTTAAATTCCTTCATGGTTATGATAGAGTGGATAGGGATCGATATTTTGATATGGCTGGCTCTAGAACTAGAGGTCATAGTTTGAAGCTTCGTAAGAAAACTTCTTTGCAGGATGTAAGGAAATACTTTTTCAGTGTAAGAGTAGTTGATAATTGGAATTGGCTAAGTGAAGAGGTAGTTAATGCTATCTCAATCCATAGTTTTAAGGACAGGTATGATAAGTATCACTAAGTATAAAATGGAACCGATCAGGAGACGGGACGATACGAGCTTTGGGCTCTTTCCCGTAAACACAATTAGGTAATCACAATCACATACATACATACAAGGAATTAAAACTAACAAAATTAAAAGACTATATTACTTAATGTGTTAAAAAGAGCTGCGCCACGTAAGTATAAGGGATAATTTCGAGAGAGAGAGAGAGAGAGAGAGAGAGAGAGAGAGAGAGAGAGAGAGAGAGAGAGAGAGAGAGAGAGAGAGAGAGAGTAACGTGATATTCCAAGAACGGAATGGGAAGGTGGAGAGCAAGGCTCACATTTATTTGTCTTATGAAATTAGGTATCAAGTACACACTCTCTCTCTCTCTCTCTCTCTCTCTCTCTCTCTCTCTCTCTCTCTCTCTCTCTCTCTCTCTCTCTCTCTCTTCTTACTTACGAAAATAACAGTCTGTCGGAGGCATATTTGTTTATTTAAATATCTTGTTCAGCTCAACAGTAAAAAGTAAACAAAGAACGTTTTTACATACGTCACTGAAAGACCTTTCATGGATTGGATTATACACTCTTTCAGCAAGGGTAGTAGACACATATTACTTCTTGAAAAGCGGTGTACATATATATATATATATATATATATATATATATATATATATATATATATATATATATATATATATATATATATATATATATATATATATATATACACACACACACACACACACAGACTGGCAGGTCATGTACGTAAACAAGGAACAAAAGTGGCCCTAAAACTGTACCCTGTGGAACTCCACTACTAACTCTTCTCCATTCAGACACTGAGTGTCTTACTCTAACCCTTTGTCCCCTTCCTTCTAAGTAAGGTTTTATCCATTTCAAGACATTTCCAACTAGTTTCGCCATTACTTAGAGCTTCTTAATAGGTGCTTCATTTTTCTGTAAGCTACATTCTAAGCCCGCCCCTCGGAATTATATCATCCAGGATTGTTACAAGGGTCTCAGTACCCCTGATTTTTTGCTTCAGGTTCCTAAAAGCTATTCCTTCTCTAATAATCCAGTGGGATAGTCTACCACCCCTCCCCCAACCGTTGGAGGGGGGTGGTTAGAGACAGAGATGGTTTCGTCTTGGAGTTTAAGTCTCACAAAATAATACAATAAAAAGTCTTATTTAACCTCACGCAGATCTACTTCATCTTCTTATGAGTACTAACTTAGGTATTTCGTTCATCTTTCCATTAAAACATTTTCCTGGTAGCACTAACTTAAAATCTGACTTTGGTATAATAATAATAATAATACTAATAATAATAATAATAATAATAATAAAAAACACATACATGAAGAAAAGCTTGAATACACAACCGAGGAAAAACACTTGATGCCTTGAACACCTAAACTGATCACTTCAGAAGGAAAAGATTAGTCAGTTAATATCCAATATATCACATGTTCAAAATTTATCACAAGTGATCAATCAAAAAATGTAACTCGATTAAAACAAAACATTTAATAGCAAGTGAAAAAAAAGACAATTATGTTACTTGGTGCCTCAACTCAACAAATGTTGAAGGGTCTTTTTTTCATTTGTTTTTATTTATTAATTTTTTCGTCTTATATCTTGACTACTAAACTAACCTTTATGGGAAGGATATACTTAACAAGATATGGAACCACAGGATCAGGTTAAAAAAAGTTATAAAAGCTCCTCCCGAATTACACAAAATATTAGGTAATTCAATGTGTCCGATGCTGGCACCTCATCAATGTTTCCCGCAGGGCTGTGTCTTCTCTTCCCCTCTCCAAACTTTTCTCAAAGAATTTCTATTTAAATTCTTAGAACTGTCCTTCTTACTAATTAATTTCATTTTCTCCTCACAATAATCTCCAGACTCTCAATTAGAGCAAGTTAGGCCGAATTTTTTCTTACTTATACTGGTTCACTTAAAAACACAAGGAACATTCGAGAGATTCTGATAGTGTTCGTTATAATGCCTGCTGTGTCTCCAGATATGCATATAAATGGCATACTAAAGACAGCATAATCTTTCTTAGAAAATGTAAAGGTAGTCATCAGATACATGGACAAGGAAATGTTCAGATAAATTTATGCAGCTTATATGAGGCTAAAGCTTGAATATGCAGCCCCTTTTTGGAATCTACACTTGAAAAAGCATATAATGAAACTGGAATAAGTTCGAAGATATGCCACGAAACAGGTGCCAGAAATACACAGTGTCAAGTATGAGGAGAGACCGAGGGAATTGGACTGACCATCACTTGAAGCTAGAAGAATGAAGGGGGATATGGTGACAGTTTTTAAATTAATTCATGGCATTAATAGAGTGGATGGGGATCGATATTTTGATATGGTTCTAGAACTGGAAGTCAGATTCTGAAGCGTCGTAAGAAAACTTCTTTGCAGGTTGTAAGGAAGTACTTTGTTAGTGTAAGACTAGTTGATGATTAGAATTCGGTGAGTGAGGAGGTAGTAAATGAAAATTCAATTCTTAGTTTTAAGGACAAATATGATAAGTATCATTGAGTATTAAGATGAAACCGACCAGGAATTGAAGAATTATGAGCATATGGCCCTTTTACATAAGCACAATTAGGTAATTACACATACTCACCAATATATGAGTGTGACACAGGGACGACCATAGAAAATTGACACTAAATGCCTGGACACCAAGGAAACAGTTAAGAAAAAGAAAAAGGTAGCAGATCAGGGTCAAGGCAGAAGGAAAATTAAGATAAACATTAAAAAAAACCAGAGAGAATAGTCAAGGAAATGACCTACAAATATGGCAGGATTAGGCTCTGAAATGACGATATATTTTTTTTTATTTTGAAAGAAATAGTTCATAAGAGTAAGAAAAGACAAAGGCAGGAAGAATACCTTTGGCACGAGGCAGCTTGGTATGTGTCTTATGCGACCTCGACAATTGGGGAAGGCCTCAACTTGCCAACTCATCACAGCATAAAATCAGATAGAAGAAGTACCGATCAAAAAGGGAATGAGATGATATGTTCCGGCGAAGAGAAAAATAATTGACATTAGAAGTAAGAGAAGGATTATTGATGAGTCTGATGACATTAATTTCAACACAATCAAGGAGATAAAATTAAGAGGAAGCACCACAGTTGTGAGAACAGAGTTCTAGGGCAGGGCTGAGGGGAGGTTGTTGTTAAGTTTCTGTTTTACTAAGGGACTCAAAGTACTGAACTCAGTTAAGAACTCAAAAACAGACAGGACAAATATTACTCTACTTGCACACCCCACCCGTGCTACCGCTATTCGAATAAATGAAACTCAAAATTCAACTTTCTTTTAATTTTGAAAATGCAATGACACATTAAAAAAGAATATTGAATTAATTTTTGGAAAGATGGAACAGATTTAAAATTTAACTTTACGGAATGCTGCCTCGAATCCTGGAGGTGGTGAGCACGGTTTCGATTCCCAGCACCACAGACACATGCCAAGACTTTGACCTCAACTTGACGATCACCTCTGTCACACAGGTAGAGTAGAATAGAGGACACTGCAATTGCAGAAACAGAAAAGACACCGTTAATAATGGGAAAACTGAAAGCACGAGCACACAAATAATGAGTTTCCAATATTATTCTACTGGATGAAAATATATTGGTTAGTCAAAGCTAACCAGAAATATTTATGCTACCGCAAGAACATACAAAATCATTAATTATTTGCAGGCATTAGCGTAAAACAATTTATTCACAATAAATGGAGAATAAGGGAGACAAATACGGTATATGTATTCCTTAAATTGTGAGTAAAGGTCTGCAATGCCAATAGGGCGAAATAACTTATTAATTAATTGCAATTTATATGGTAAAGCACTTTATTTACAATGAAGGGAGAATCTATGAGATAAATATGTATTAATTCAAATTTGGTTAGCAAGAAATATTTGCAATGCAAAAAGGGCAAAAAACCATCTTTTAAAGTATTTGCAACTTATAACTCAAAACACTTTATTCCCAATATATGAAGAATCAGCAAGATAAATACAGTATGTATTCATTAAATTGTGGTTAGCAAGAATCATTTGCAATGCCAACGGGGTAAAATTACTTAATAATTATTTGCAATTTATATGGTAAAACACTTTAGTTAAATTATTAATTATTTGCAGTTTATATAGTAAATCACTTTATTTACGAGTTTTGATGTAAAACACTTTATTTATGATGATAGAATGGCGTGAAATAAAATCAGAATTCATTTGGAAAAAGAATAGATTTTTACGTGGTTATGAGCAATCTTATGAGGACGAGATTTTACTTTGGCAGCCTTAATGAAAGAAATTTCTTATCAATGTATATCAACAGTAACTTCCAGGTCAAGGAATTAAATTTGGCAAATGAGATTCCAGTTAGGTAAACTACAAATGTTCGTTTTGTATGGGAATGGAATCTGAAATAAATTTCTTAAAATTTGACCAGTAAAGGATTTGTCCAGTAACAAATTTAACTAGTTTCTCGAATTCCCGAATTTGCTCGACCAACGAGCTTTACCGTACACTGTCTCTCACCTTGTTTGTGCCAGATGAACCGTTGCAAAAGGCATATCCCACCCAACTATACTACTACTCCTGTGAAGACACCACGTCAATAAGGTTTGAAGTAAGCTTGACCGCTGAGGCGAGATCTTGCACTCTGGGATGTTTGGCTGCCAATTGAGGGTCCTCAAGCATCCCTCATGGTGATGTCATCATTCGGCACCCTGTAGGGTATATATCCAAAGCAGTAACTTGTTCATATAAGATTCGAGGGCTACTGTAGTGGTGGTCCATAGCAGGCAATTATGGCAGAGATGCAAGGGAGAGACAGTATTTTAAGCGCAACAAGCGGAAGCAAATAAAAAAAAAACGAGAAATATTATGGGCAAAATAGGTAACTGATGAACAATCTCCAAAACGTTCTTTGCATTGCAGGAGACGGAATTTTATTCTGAAATATATCTAGACAGGCTAATGGCATATCAGCAGGGACAAATTTCTAACAAAATTATCAGCAAAAGCAATTTTAATAAATAAACAAAAAAATAACAGCAAGAGCTATTTCATAATAAGAAAATTACGTAGAAACTTATTTACAAGAAACGTCATCAATACTGTCATCACAACACGAGAGAAAAGCAGAGAACAGAGAAATAGGAGGGAGATTTTTATATTGGGATTGTAGTAACCGTGGCTAAAGTGGTAGCATCCGTGGCTTTGAGACGTCAGGTCGAGGGTTCGTGCCCCATCACACTCTGAGGTTAGCAAGGGCATGCACTCATGGTAATGATTACCTCTGTCAAAACAAGTCCTTCGCAAGAAGGCAACCATCCTAGCCCTTGGTAGAAATGGGAGTCCGTGACGTAAAACCGTAACAAACAAACAACCAAACATTCTTATATTAGGATCATGCTTTCTACACGTACGATAATATAAAACAAGGTATATTTAAAATTAGCTATATAATGAAATATAAGATGAGGAAAAGAAAAGTCAATAACAAAACAGAACTCCCAATTTCTTAGAAGCAGCTTTAGAATTTTGAGCTATGTGATTCCCCAAAGACAAGTTCGAGGCTATCTGAATTCCTAAGATGTTAATAGAACTGAGAGGATGAATT
>JAXCGZ010000726.1:20000-27500 GCA_037179515.1 Halocaridina rubra
TGGTGCACTACATAAGAGAATGCATTAATTATTATTATTGTTATTATTATTATTATTATTATTATTATTATTATTATTATTATTATTATTATTATTATTATTATTATTATTATTATTATTATTATTATTATTATTATTATTATTATATAAAATGTATTACAAAATATATAAAAAAAAATATTATTTTTCATATATTAAAATATTTTCTGACTTCAGTGCTCTAGGACCGGCATATTTACTCTTATCGAAACCAGACCTAATGAAGATACTGTTCCACTATTATACTAATACACAACTAATGTTGTACTCACTAGAACGGCAAGGTACAAATAAACAAATATATAAATAAATAAATAATAAATAAGTAAATAATAAATAAATAAATAAATAAATAAATAAATAAATAGGCTAAAACAGATGTCTGAAATGCTACTGACGTTAAGTAGTCCATAGTATGTCCATGGCGAAGGATATATAAAACGGAGCAGATGAGCTTAGCAACAGTCACCCTGCAACATTGGAAGGATTAACATCCCCTGCCTCTCGATCGGTTGGGTAAGTGCGTCACTGAAGAGGGATGTGCGAATGAATGGATTTGGTCAAAAATGAATGTATTAATCAGACATTTATTTCCTTTCTATATGTGAAGTTGTACCCGTGTGTAGTAAGTGTTTATTTGTATGCGTATGTGTTTTGTCTCAACGATTGAATTTGATAGGGTGTGTGTTTTACTTTATACCTGTAAATATAATGGAAAAAAGGAAGCGATATGATATCCATCTACACACACACACACACACACACACACACACACACACACACACACACACACACACACACACACACACACACACACACACACACACACACACACACTATATATATATATATATATATATATATATATATATATATATATATATATATATATATATATATATATATAATTTTTTTTGTGCTCGTGTGTGTGTGTATATATATATATATATATATATATATATATATATATATATATATATATATATATATATATATATATATATATATATATATATGTATGTGTGTGTGTGTGTGTGTGTGTGTGATTACCTAATTGTGATTACCTAATTGTGTTTACGGGACAGAGCCCAAAGCTCGTATCTTCCCGTCTCCTGATCGGTTCCATTTTTAGACTTAGTGATACTTATCATACCTGTCCTTAAAACTATGGATTGAGATAGCATTAACTACCTCCTCGCTTAGCGAATTCCAATTATCAACTACTCTTACACTGAAAAAGTATTTCCTTACATCCTGCAAACAAGTTTTCTTCCGAAGCTTCAAACTATGACCTCTAGTTCTAGAGCCAGCCATATCGAAATATCGATCCCTATCCACTCTATCATAACCATGAAGGAATTTAAAGACTGTCACCATATCCCCCCTTACTCTTCTAGCTTCGAGTGATGGCAAGTCTAATTCCCTCAGCCTCTCATCATAACCGAGATTGCGTATTTCTGGCACCAGTTTCGTGGCATGTCTTTGAACTTTTTCAAGCTTAGCTATGTGCTTTTTCAAGTGCGGATTCCAAAAGGGGGCTGCATATTCGAGTTTTGGCCTCACATAGGTTACATAAATATTTCTGAACATTTCCTTGTCCATGTGCCTGAAGGCTACTCTTACGTTTGATAAGAATGCATATGCTGCCCTTACTATGCCATTTATATGTATTTCTGGAGACAAATCTGCCAGTATGTTTACTCCTAGATCTCTCTCATTTTCTGTCTCTTGAAGTTGTACTCCAGCCACCGAGTAGTCAAGCTTGGGCCTTCTTGCACTTGTACCCATTCTCATTACCTTACATTTTGAGGTATTGAATTTCATTAGCCACTTTTCTGACCACTCATGCAGATTATTTAGATCCTCCTGAAGTTCTCTACCATTGTTCTCGTTTTTTACTTTCTTCACAATCTTTGCATCATCTGCAAACATATTCATGAATGAATTTACAGACTCTGGTAGGTCATTTACATATACAAGGAACAAAAGTGGCCCTAAAACTGAACCCTGTGGAACTCCTCTACTAACTCTTCTCCATTCAGACACTGAGTGTCTTACTCTAACCCTCTGTTCCCTTCCTTCTAAGTAAGTTTTTATCCATTCCAAGACATTTCCACCTATTCTAGCCATTGCTTGCAGCTTCCTAATAAGTCTCCCATGTGGAACAGTGTCAAACGCTTTCTGGAAGTCTAGGAATATGCAATCTGCCCAGCCCTCTCTTTTCTGTAAGATTTGGCTTACCTCATCATAAAATTCTAATAAGTTTGTTACTGTTGATCTTCCTTCTCTGAAGCCATGTTGCCTCACTGACAAAAAGTTGAAGGATTCCAAGTGAAGAGAGATATGTTTCCTTAGTAGTTTCTCCATAAGTTTGCAAACTATGCTGGTCAAGGAAACTGGTCTATAGTTCAGAGCCGTATCCCTCCTTCCCTTTTTGAAGATAGGTATCACATTTGCTTGTTTCCAGCATCTTGGAATCTCCCCCGACTCCAGTGACTCCTTAAATATGATACTTAGTGCCACTGATATTGTGTTTGCGCATTTTTTAAGCACATGAGGGGATATGTCATCGGGACCTGTAGCTTTATGAACATCTAAATCCATCAGCGCTTTGCATACCTCTGTGGCTGTAAGGTTGATGTGTGTGTGTGTGTGTGTGTGTGTGTGTGTGTGTGTGTGTGTGTGTGTGTGTGTGTGTGTGAGCGTGTTCATATAGGATCGCTGTTTCTCAAGAGCAACTTTGGAGACGAGTGGCTGATTTTGGCTCAATATTTTACGGCCAAATATTTGTCCTGACACCAACCATATTATAGTATTTGGGCTTAGGGCTGGCAACGAATTGAACTTACTTGTTTCCCCGGTGAGTGTCACTCGTATTCTGTAAGAGTCGTAAAAGCCGACTAAAGTCGATAAGGGAGCGAATGGCTTCCTTATCCTCTCTCTCTCTCTCTCTCTCTCTCTCTCTCTCTCTCTCTCTCTCTCCATATATATATATATATATATATATATATATATATATATATATATATATATATATATATATTACATAATTGATAAGTAATATTTCCGGAGGAAAAATGAATTTAAACATGTAAAATGAATACTACTACTACTACTACTACTACTAATAATAATAATAATGATAATAATAATAATAATAATAATAATAATAATAATAATGATAATAATAATAGTAATAATAGCAGTAGTAGTAGTAGTAATAGTAATAGAAGTAGTTGCAGTAGTAGTATTAGTGATAAATAATAATAATAATAATAATAATAATAATAATAATAATAATAATAATAGTAGTAGTAGTAATAGTAGTAGAAGTAGTAGCAGTAGTAGTATTAGTGATTAATAATAATAATAATAATAATAATAATAATAATAATAATAATAATAATAATAATAATAATCATAATAATCATAATAATAATAATAATAATAGTAGTAGTAGTAATAGTAGTAGAAGTAGTAGCAGTAGTAGTATTAGTGATAAATAATAATAATAACAATAATAATAATAATAATAATAATAATAATAATAATAATAATAAAAATAATAATAATAATAATAATAATAATAATAATAATAATAATAATAATCATCATCATCATAATAATAAAAATACATAAATAAGCATTTCGTCATATAAGCAATAAATAAATGAATAAATAAGTAAGTGTTATTTCTCTATTTCAAATATATACTTTCATTTTTACTTTGTAGTTTTGTCTTATTGCGTGTATGTATGTATTTGTTTATTTGTATTTTCCTTGTTTGCTTGTCATTTTGTTTGTCTGTTTTGTATTTTTAGGATTAATCCAAGAATAGGGTTCTCGCGTACCTCGTTCCCAAATTAAGCATCTGTATTCAAATTCAATCTCAAATTATGAACCTTGCAAGGAATTTAACTATGAAAAAATCGTTCGGTCTGAGGAGGTTAGGTTAGGTTAGGTTAAGCTATGTTAGGTTACGTAACATGTGCCTCAATCCCACATTAGCCACATGCCTATCCCTCAATCTCAGATTAAGGCCTAAAATGACATTAGGTGTCTATTCTTGGATTGGTCTTGGTTTGCTGTATTTTTTGCACGTTTGCTAATTAGTTTATATTTTTGCATTTGTTTGTTTGTCTGCTTCCATTCGTCTATTTGTAAATGTTAATTGTCTGTTTGTATTTGTTTGTTTGTCTAATTATATTTGTTTACTTGTCTGTTTGCATTTGTTTGCCTGACTGTTTGCATTTGTTTGTTTGTATTTTTCCTTGTTAGCTTGTCTGTGTGATTACATGTTTGATTGTATTTGTATGTGTACTTGTGTGAATCAAAGTTTGTTTATATTTTTGTTTGTTTTTGTAAATGTTAACTTATTTGACAGAATACTCAAATGTTTGTCTGCTGGACCTATATGGCTTATAGTTTGTTTGTTTGTATTTTGTTTTATTGATTGCATGTTAGTTTGAGTGCTTGCTTGTTTGTATGGCATACAGTTTGCCTGTATTTCTAAGTGGCTTACAAAATGCCTGTTGGTCTGTATGGCTTAAACTTAGTCTGTATGGTTAAAGTGTCTCTGTGCGTCTGTATGGCTGATAGTATGCCTGTATCTTTGGTTCATAGTTTGTCCCTCTCTGTGTCGTTTACAGTCTGTGTGTGTGTCTGCATGGCTTACAGTTTCTCTGTATCTGTATAGCTTACCGTGTATGCATGTGTGTGCGTGTCTGCATGGCTTACAGTTCGTCTGTTACTACATGCATGGAATACAGTTTTTCTATATTGTTAACAGTTTGTCCGCATGTCTAAATGACTTACAGTTTCTCTAAGTATCTGGATGGCTTACAGATTGTCCTTGTACCTGTATAGCTTATAATATGTCTGTATCTGGATGGCTTACAGTTTGTTTGTGTGCCTGTATGGCTTATATATTTCTGTCTGTGTTTGTATGACTTACAGTCTGTGTGCCTGTATGGCTTACAGTTTGTGATTACCTAATTGTGATTACCTAATTGTGTTTACGGGAAAGAGCCCAAAGCTCGTATCTTCCCGTCTCCTGATCGGTTCCATTTTTAGACTTAGTGATACTTATCATACCTGTCCTTAAAACTATGGATTGAGGTAGCATTAACTACCTCCTCGCTTAGCGAATTCCAATTATCAACTACTCTTACACTGAAAAAGTATTTCCTTACATCCTGCAAACAAGTTTTCTTCCGAAGCTTCAAACTATGACCTCTAGTTCTAGAGCCAGCCATATCGAAATATCGATCCCTATCCACTCTATCATAACCATGAAGGAATTTAAAGACTGTCACCATATCCCCCCTTACTCTTCTAGCTTCGAGTGATGGCAAGTCTAATTCCCTCAGCCTCTCATCATAACCGAGATTGCGTATTTCTGGCACCAGTTTCGTGGCATGTCTTTGAACTTTTTCAAGCTTAGTTATGTGCTTTTTCAAGTGCGGATTCCAAAAGGGGGCTGCATATTCGAGTTTTGGCCTCACATAGGTTACATAAATATTTCTGAACATTTCCTTGTCCATGTGCCTGAAGGCTACCCTTACATTTGATAAGAATGCATATGCTGCCCTTACTACGCCATTTATATGTATTTCTGGAGACAAATCTGCCAATATGTTTACTCCTAGATCTCTCTCATTTTCTGTCTCCTGAAGTTGTACTCCAGCCACCGAGTAGTCAAGCTTGGGCCTTCTTGCACTTGTACCCATTCTCATTACCTTACATTTTGAGGTATTGAATTTCATTAGCCACTTTTCTGACCACTCATGCAGATTATTTAGATCCTCCTGAAGTTCTCTACCATTGTTCTCGTTTTTTACTTTCTTCACAATCTTTGCATCATCTGCAAACATATTCATGAATGAATTTACAGACTCTGGTAGGTCATTTACATATACAAGGAACAAAAGTGGCCCTAAAACTGAACCCTGTGGAACTCCACTACTAACTCTTCTCCATTCAGACACTGAGTGTCTTACTTTAACCCTCTGTTCCCTTCCTTCTAAGTAAGTTTTTATCCATTCCAAGACATTTCCACCTATTCTAGCCATTGATTGCAGCTTCCTAATAAGTCTCCCATGTGGAACAGTGTCAAACGCTTTCTGGAAGTCTAGGAATATGCAATCTGCCCAGCCCTCTCTTTCCTGTAAGATTTGGCTCACCTCATCATAAAATTCTAATAAGTTTGTTACTGTTGATCTTCCTTCTCTGAAGCCATGTTGCCTCACTGACAAAAAGTTATAATTTATCTTTGTGTCTGTATAATTGTAATGATTTTTTTTTACATACGAGAGTATTCATCATTTGTATTTTTTTTCATCTTGAACTGTTTTTGAACATTCTGAACTGTTCTGATTGTCTTTTATTCTGATCTGATCGCGTATTTCTCTAGCAAGATTTATCGTTTGTTGATTAGTTAAATAAAATACTTAATATTTTTCTTTCAAAATGACTAATGCAAAATGTATTATTCATATATATGCAGTTATTGATAAAGATGGATTCGGTTTTACGTCACGAACTCCCTTTTCTACTAAGGGCTAGGACGGTTGCCTTCTTGCGAAGGACTTGTGTTGGCAGATGTAATCGTTACCCGGAGTGTATGCTCTTACTAACCTCAGTCCGTGACGGGGCGCGAACCCTCAACCTGCCGTCTCAGAGTCGCGGACGCTACTATTTTGCCCTGAAATTATGATTTACCCCATCGAAACACCTTATGAAGTTAAATAAATCTTAAAGACACCTTGAGTTTCTCTCTCTCTCTCTCTCTCTCTCTCTCTCTCTCTCTCTCTCTCTCTCTCTCTCTCTCTCTCTCTCTCTCTCTCTCTCTCTCTCTCTCTCTCTCTCTCTCCATTTGGTGATGATAAAAGGGAACTTGACACTATGAAATATCCCAGCTAAATACCTTAAAAAGTTAAACCCTAGAAACACCTTGAGAATGACATGAAGTTTAAAAAAATCCCAGATAAACACCTTACAATGCTGAAGGAACCTCAAAAACCCCGGTACGAACCTTAAGAATGATACATGATACATAAACACCTAAAAATGTTATATTCACCCTCACAAAACACCTTGTTCTGAGGCAAAAACCTCATGACATTTTCAAGTGAGAAAAAAAGAAGAAGAGAAAAACAAAGTCATTGTGTAGATGCATAATTCAAACTAAATCTTAAACAATTTACATAAACTAGCAGATGGACATCTTGTAATAGACAATATACTTTAATTTAGATAAATCCATGATAAACACCTTGTGATGATAAATAACCCAATAGAGCATCTATTATCAATTTAGATTAAACCCCAGATAAACACCTACAAAGCTTAATAGACATCATAAAACACCCAATTTAATTAAGATAAACAAAGAAAACACCTAACGAATGATGCATAACACCTTTAACTTAGATAAACCCATGATAAACATCTTGTGATGAT
>JAXCGZ010000726.1:32500-37500 GCA_037179515.1 Halocaridina rubra
TCTTTCAGTAAATCAAACCTTGATACGCTATACAATTTTACCTCATAGCAAATGGAATTATAAACAGATGCATGTTTTCAGTTGACTAGGTTTGTCAAAAGTAAAAAAGTGGACATGGTAACTAATTTAAAACAATCAGCAAACATATATCATGCATGCTAATAAAACGTTGAATGTAGTATATGCAAAAGTCAGATCACTGACCAAGATTAAATCTTAATATGACTTCAGAATATACCACAACTAGAGCCAAAAATGTACTTCAGTCTTGAACAGAAGTCGCCACAAAAGTTACATTTTTTTGCAATTGAAGTCTTTTATTAATATCAAGCATACCTATACGTACTCAACTCATAACAATAAAAAATATCCTCATGCAATATCACCAGAAGTGAGAATATTTGCCTGTCTACTAAAAATAATTAGATCTGGAGGCAGACTGGAGCGGAACACTGAATGCATGCAAGTATGATATAAAAAAAACCTTCAAAAGGCTTCTGTATTATATACTGTCTGACAATGCAGCTACTTGATGCACCGTTATGTCACAAGTAGTTCCCATCCTAATGGGGGTGGACAGCCATGTTGAGGTGGGGAATTAAGATTGGATACATTTTCTAACGCCCCGCAGAGGAATCAAATCCACGGCAGTTGCTTTAGTGATTTGTGCACTGTACCACTAAACTATTGTGGGCCCCCCATACAGCTACCTAATAACAGAATAAAATATAAAAAAATCATTTAGACTAATACATTTAGGGGTTTTCAAGAAGTAAATAGCACGATCATGCTGCTGTATAATAGGGATGAAAAATTCTAAAACTCTACCAGAGTTGAGTGCTTCATTTTACAGGAATAAATTGTTCTAATCATCTACTCTATCTTATTGACCATTTTCAAATAGGCAAAACACTTGATATTAGTCATTATATTCCTTACAATAATTCGTCATGCTATATTTCAGTTCCAGAACCCTAGGGGAAGACCAACTCAATGTATTTCGATCGATCGAGGATTCTCTAGCTACGATGGGGGTCGATGGACGAAACTGTCTACTCAGGCTCATCTGCGAACTCCAGAGTAATCCCATTGGAGAATTCACAGTTATAGGAGAGATTCTCACCGTTTTATTCACGTGAGTAAAAGAATTAATGAGTTCTTATTTCATTATACAACAATGCAGTGATCCTAAACGTAACTAACGCGAGTACTTCACAGATAATTCAGAAATAAGGTCTGGATTGTCATTTCTTGAGGTGAAAGTACGGCCACACTTAACGCGATTGGCTTGGGGGGGGGGGTAAAAGGTAACAGGTTGCATAGAAATTCGGTAGCAACAAGTTACGTCATCTATTGCATACAGTAAGATCACTCGAATTAGATGACATACGTTACTCGCTGCCAGCTGCCTGCCATGCAACCTCCAGCCTACAAAGCAAATCACGTTCAGTATGGCCGTACCCTATGGATTTGGTGTTCAAAATCTATATCTTTAATACATGCTTCAACTTCATCTCTGTAGTCACTATTAATTACTCTTTACAAGTATAATTTTGGGCAGTGTTCTGTTGTGCTATGTGGTTGCTTATCTCCTCTATGTAGATTAGGCAATATCATTGCGACGTTAAAATGATGTATTCAATACCAGAGTTCATCTTTTACAAAGCCTGTAGTTTTCCTCTTATATCTGGAACCCGGAACTCTCAACCATCACATGTTGCCATACTCTTTTATGAATATGTCATCCTTTAAAATGTAGATGATTAAACTCAATATTCCCATGACAAACCTGATTAGAGTATCAGTAATTTTCTGGGCACTGTGTATTGTAGTAGTAGTAGTAGTAGTATTGTAATAATAATAATAATAATAATAATAATAATAATAATAATAATAATAATAATAATAATAATAATAATAATAATAATATAATAATATAATAATCACAGTCTTGCCTTAATTGGAAAATGCATTGTTTGTAGTTCCTTGTCTATAGCTATTAATAATCAGCCAATTTGATTTAGTCATATCCCAAAGGTTTTACACGCCATCTTTGGTGTGGACAGATTAGGAGAAAAATAATAAAAAATAATAAATAAACTAATAGAAGCATATCTTCATCTTTGATATGGTAAAAAATAATAAAGTCACGCTAATAATTCCCCAATAAAATATAAATGAAACTCATACGAAATTTCTGATATGGATAAAACCAACAAGACCATTAAAAAAAAAAACTTCCATATAAACAACATAGGAGCCATCCACCACCCTTAATATGGGCAAAACCAACATAATCACACTAGAATACCAATAAAAAATAAACAAACAAAAAAACACTCAAAGAATTCCCATACAAACAAATGATGACTGATCCGCCATCATTGATATGGGCAAGTGGCATGACCGTTCCTCTCTTCCTTATCAATACTTTCCTCTTTCTTACATCCCTATAGCAAAGGGTGTGATCTGCGGTACTTCCTCGAGAGCCTAAGAGTACATATTGGTTTCACCTATACAAAACAAGGAAAAAAAATTAGAGATATGAACTCTATATTGATCAAAGTTCGTTTAATATTATCTGGGACACTGGTGGAAAACTAAAAATATTTAGGTTATGATAGACGGAAATATCACATGGCTTGCTTCCTCATGGGAACATTCTCTTTAAGTTTGTGTGTACTCTAGGAAATATTTAGAGGCCAAAGTTCGTTTATTTACTTTTTTCTAGAGCCAATGCCTACTCTAATGAGTTTTTAGAGGCCAAGCTCATTTATTTAGAGTCTTCTCGAACTAGTGTGAACTCTACTGTATATATATATTATATATATAATATATTATATAATATAATATAATATTATATATATATATATATATATATATATATATATATATATATATATATATATATATATATATAGTAACAGACTCCCAAAACTATCAGATTTTATGATATTATATCTCAGTGCTACAACTTGGGATGTGCTGCTTTTCTCGAAGCCTGAGCATGTAGATATACCATTTAATAATTTACCCCATACATCTTATGACGTACTCATCTACTCACATTACCTGATAAGTTGAAATGGGCTACCTATAGTAACAAAGACACCATTACTTTCGGCTTCTCCCATTAGGGGCCGCCACAGTGGCTCAATCCTCTCCACATCGCCCTCTCCTGTGCGTCCTAATCCGTCACGCCACACTCCCTCGTGTCCCCCCTCACCATATCCATAAACCTTTTTGGCCCACCTACTCCCCTCCTGCCTGGCAAGAAAGTCACCATTACTCTCTATTTTAAGTGCCAATTCATTGGACTAATTCTAATGTGCTTGTATTGCATGTAGAGGCCAAAACGCAAGGACTTACTCATGGGGATAATGTTCCACTACTGACCCCACATATCTACACGTTAATTTAAATGCTGAGTAGACTTGATACTCTACTATAAGAAGACTTACTACCCACCTTTTATTATTCCCAAAACATAAATCTAATTTCAAAGTCCTCTATCTTAGGAAAAAAAATGGGAATTATTTCTTTTTCTAAATGTAGGCATATTAGGGTGCTGTTCCACCAGTTAGGAAGCACTTTTAATGGTGTCATCTATCATGCTCCTCTTAACCCTTTGAGATTCAGACAAAGAGAATAACTATACATTTTAAACCATCTCAGGGGTTGTGAGTTAAGAGCTGATCAAGCAAGCTATGGAGGGAGGTATTGCCTATTTACAAAAGAACAAAAGGAAGAGGTTATATCTCCTCAAAGTGTAGATTTTCATATTCAAGCAGGGTCGCTGTTTTGAGCAAAGATGAAAGTAACATTCATGGCTACGTCTCGTGATCAAGCTCTGCTTCAGGGACTCTAGCACCCATGGATAAAGGTTACTGTAATAATAACCGCTTCTTTTTTCAAAGAGTATTTTTTCTTACTCAAGTAGGGTCGCTGATTTGAAGGCACATGAGAAAGTAGCACCCACAGTAATGTGCGTGATGATCTGGTTTTAAGTCACGGACTCTCTTCTCTAGTAATGGATAGGATGGCGCCCTCTTTCAAAGGACTTAAATTTTGGTGGAGTGTGACCGTTACCCCCGAGTGAATGCCCTTTCTCACTTCACACCGTGGTAGTCTGGCACCGACGACCTGACGAATCAATGTTGTTCAATCTACCACCCGGCCACGGTGGCCACACACACAGTAATTGTGTAATGGCTGACAATTAAGATTCTCTATGTAATACAGCCAATCCTATGCTACTAGAGGTTAGGTTACTTTTGATCGCAACACCTGATCTCTCTCACCTAAATATTGTAATAATCTTTTCATTACTCACAAGGGCAAGCAAGCACCGCCCACAAGTAACGTCTCCTGTCCAATGGCAATCTTAGTTTCTTATTTTAGGCAGGTCCTATTTGCATAAAAGAAGCTGAATTGATTATGCATATATATATATATATATATATATATATATATATATATATATATATATATATATATATATATATATATATATATATAAAGAGAGAGAGAGAGAGAGAGAGAGAGAGAGAGAGAGAGAGAGAGAGAGAGAGAGAGAGAGAGAGAGAGAGAGAGAGAGAGAGAGAGATATCCAAGCTCAGAAAGGCATAAAGAAAACACATTACAAGGTAACTAAGTGATTATAGCGTCTGACAATTAGGAGGATAGTATTAACTTCTACTTTCTTTTAATTGTAAAAAAGTAGTAGTAGTAGTAGTAGTAGTAGTAGTAGTAGTAGTAGTAGTAGTAGTCCTCAAGTATGCGTGAGACAGGAAACTTAGTCGGTCCCTAAAGATTGATTTCTGTTTACTTTTTAGTAACATACTTATATAAACCCTCGATGTCTAGTGGGGCTGTGTCTTTATAACGCTCTCCCATTTTTATTTGACATACGATATGTTAAGTCACTTGTATCAACATAAAATACACATTCCAACGATATGGCTTCAGTAGAAAAAAAAAAAGGAGACTCAAATATGATA
>JAXCGZ010000726.1:42500-44659 GCA_037179515.1 Halocaridina rubra
TAAATCCATGACGTGACATCAGGAGGAGGAGAAAAGTCATGACGTCACATAAAGAGGAGGAGTATATCAAATACAATGAATAAAAGGGAGGAGGAAATTCATGCTGTTAACCTATCGGAGAATAAGGGCGGGGCTTCAGTGATGCGTCACATATATGGGAGTGGTCTTGATGAAAGTGTCCACACATATTTCCAGCAGTAGTTGAGATTTAGAAGCAGTTGAGGTAACACCTCGAGACAGGTAACTGAGACTCCTATTTTTTATGTATTCTTATATGATAAAACAGACATTTATAACAAAGGGAATATAATATATTTTAAGAGGCTTTATTTTGTATTTTATTAAAGGTATTCAAGACCAGGCCCTCTCGCTCCTGTAGAAATGCTCCAAACTCAGGCAGATGTCATAGTAAATGACTTAACGGATCTAATTCTCAGTCGGCCTTCGCTTGGAGTAACCGTGTTGATGACCTTCCCCCTCACTGGCATCTTAACTACTGGCAATTCTCTAGGAGTGGCCGGAGGGGGTATGCCAATCTTCATTTTCCTAGACACTCTCTTTGATCCTGGATCACAAAAGAGGTAATTTGTATGGACGTAGCTATGCTTGACTGGAATTCGAACTAATTGTAATAGGATAGTTCCTTATTGTCCATAGGTATCTATTAATGATAAATACTGAAATACCTGAATGAATCTGGATACTCTTTTGCTAACAGTTAGAACAGATTATGTAAACGTGCTTTTAAAGACTCCAACAAGCATATTGCGTTTCTTGATTATTATATGTATATTAATGGCATGTCAGTGTGTTATTAGTTCGAACCCGTCAGAACACCTGAGATTACGTTGAAGGCTTCTTGGTCTCAATGATAGAAGCTCTTCCTTGCCGCAGGTTTTTCTAAAAGTTAATTATTCTTTAAAGTTAATATTTTCATATTCTGAAGATGGAGGTATAGCGTTTGAAAGCTTACTTTACGATACAAGAAAGTCTATTGTTGTTGTTGTTCCGGTTTTACGTCACGGACTTCCTTTTCTACCAAGGGCTAGGACGGTTGCCTTCTTGCGAAGGACTTGTTTTGACAAATGTAATCGTTACCCTGAGTGCATGCCCTCGCTAACCTCAGACCGTGACGGGGCGCGAACCCTCGACCTGACACTTCAGAATCGCGGACGCTACCGCTTGAGCCACCGTGACTACCTATATATATATATATATATATATATATATATATATATATATATATATATGTATATATATATATATATATATATATATATATATATATATATATATATATATATATATATATATATATATATATATATATATACACCCATTCCAATACTACGCTAATAATAATAATAATAATAATAATAATAATAATAATAATAATAATAATAATGATAATGATAATAATAATAATAATAATAATAATAATAATAATAATAATAATAATAATAATAATAATAATAATAATAATAATAGCAATAGTAGTAGTAATAGTAACAGTACTAGTAGTAGTAGCACATACATTAAAGAAAATATGCGGAGAAAGAGAGAAATATAACATTAACTATGAAAAAACAGAAAAAGCTTGTTTCCCCATCTGAAAAGAACCCCCCCCCCTCTCACAGAAAATAAAATATAAATATTTTCTTCCTATACATTAACAGAAATATTGATGTCATGAACCCCCTTTCCCGGTACGAAAATGACATTCCCCCTCCTGAAGAAGGCGGCGAAGACGAAGGAGCTGACGAGTGGATGTCGTGGGAAGACCAGCAGGAGTGGGTGTTGACGTGGGTGGAGGAGCGCCTCGGTCACTATGGGTTGAATGGGCGTGAATGTGGGTTAAGATTCGTATGCGAATTGGAACGGAAAATCATCTCTCATTCTTCTCTCACTGGGGAATTGCTATCTGTGTTTTTCACGTAAGTAGGATGATAGTTAATTAGTGAGTTAATTACCATAACCTGATATTTATTATTAGTTATTTTATTCCGTACTTTTGTAAATTACTTTCCATGCTAGTCAATATTAGTTAGTTTATGATCTTAAGAGTTATATATCTTGAATGAGAGTTCATTTTAGAAGGTTAATTTAATCATTTCCATAGATAGTTCAATCGTATATTGCGTTTATCAAGTGACAGAGTT
>JAXCGZ010000727.1:0-12500 GCA_037179515.1 Halocaridina rubra
ATTATAAAAAATAAAATTTTCAGTATCTTTAAAATATAATCTAATACTGTTACATACGTGAACAAAAAATAAATTAATTCATAAGCATTAATTAATACATAATTATAGAAATTGTAAAAATACATAATATAAAATGATTAATTATTTGAAAGAGGGAGTGCCTTCGTGCCCACGACGCCATTCGGTGTTATTGGCTAAATCCAAATATTACTCACATTAAAGAGGCCAGCGAAATTCATCGACGCCAAGTAAAAATGTGAAAAGTACCGGATGAAAAAGGTCCGCTATGATATTTTTTTTTATGAGTGTGACACCGGGACAGGCAGAAACTGCCCTCATCAATAAAGGCCCGGGAACGAGAAAATACCAAGACGTAGGAAAAGAAAAAGGTTAAGGGGCATGGCAGAGATGAGGTAATGTCACACAAAGGAAAACGACAGACAGAAAAAACAGTCAAAGTACAGATGACCCAATTAATATTTTATTTATACATAACCAAATATAGATTGTAATGTTTAACAACTGCAATATTACTGGGAGTGTCCATGTGCACGTCCCCATGTGCAGTTATCTGAATAAATAAAATAAAAGAAAAAGTCTTTTAGACATGTAAACTCCAACTATTGAGGAGTATAATTATTCAACTCTCTGGCGATCCTAAGCATGCTTTAAGAGGGTTGCTGTCAGGAAGGGTATTTGACAAAAACTTGAGTCAGAAGCAGATACGTCCAGCCGCTTTGGAGCAAGAATTTCCAGTCACTGCCGATCTTAATTGTTGTTCCGGTTTTACGTCACGGACTCCCTTTTCTACCAAGGGCTAGGACGGTTGCCTTCTTGCGAAGGACTTGTTTTGGCATATGTAATCGTTACCCTGAGTGCATGTCCTTGCTAACCTCAGACCGTGACGGGGCGCGAACCCTCGACCTGACGCCTCAGAGTCGCGGACGCTAGCGGATTGAAAAAGAGGTTAGTGTCAGGAAACTATATGGCCATAAAGTTCTTAGCTAAAGCCAACCTTTCTTCCTTCATAAATCAGATCTATCGTCTTCTCAGGGTCTAAACCTACCATATTTCCAGGTCTTCATTACTTTGACTAGTCTTTCAGCCAGTCATATTCTTTTAGTTTATCCTCCTCTTATTTCTGCCTTGTCCTAAAGCTGCTACTCTTTCTTCTTCTAAATGTTTCTTTGGTGCCCAGGCAAAATGAAGGCAATTATTTTTGCCCCTCGCCATTCCACATATTAAATTAGGCCTCTTTAAAGGAAACAAGTGAAAAACAGCGACTCTACGTAAACGTGCGAACAGTTACAGAAAAAAAGAAGAGAATTTGACCGTCCCCAACCAAGCGTTTTTATTGCATTTTATGTCAGTTTTTACCTCTTTTCGGAATCTTTTTAATGACTTAGTTACGACAGGGATAATTATGTCATTTTTAAAACCAGTCTGACGATTTTTGTTTTTGTTTTTGCTCTCATGTTACTTTCGAACAGAAATGGCGAATGTTAATGCTTTGAAGTTTATTTTTACTCTCTCTCTCTCTCTCTCTCTCTCTCTCTCTCTCTCTCTCTCTCTCTCTCTCTCTCTCGTTTCCTCAAAGCAGCTCTCTAATTTTCAAGAGTGACTAATGCTCCGGTTTTACGTCACGGACTCCCTTTTCAACCAAGTGCTAGAACGGTTGCCTTCTTGCGAAGGACTTGTTTTGGCATATGTAATCGTTACTCTGAGTGCATGCCCTTGCTAACCTCAGACCGTGACGGGGCGCGAACCTTCGACCTGACTACTAATTATTGTTCCAGAGTGAACAAGAATAAGTGAAAATCCATGTGTTGGTAATATATATATATTAGTGGAAAAATTTGCGTGATGACAATAACAACAATAGTTAAGATTCGAGTGATTAGCAATAGTAATAAAAGTACACATTCGCGTACCCTTTTGCATCTGTTGTTGAAACCTTGAAATTGTGATAATAGTCAGTATTTGAGTACAGAAACATTTGGAGAACACTGGCCAGGAACATCGACCCCACATAAAAGTGGGAAAAGATGTAGACGAAGAAGTTTGTTTTTGAGTCCTCTCATTTCATCAAGGCAGTTGTTAAATTTCATGAATGAGGTAATGATATAGTAATTATACTCAACCTCTTTGACTGAGAAAAAAAAAACACGAGTTAATAACACCAGGAATAGTTTTTTTTTATGAGTGTGACACCGGGACAGGCAGAAACTGCCCTCATCAATAAAGGCCCGGGCACGAGAAAATATCAAGACGAAGGAAAAGAAAAAGGTTATGTATAAGGCAGATATAAGGCAATGTCTCACAAAGGAAAACAACAGACAGAAAAAAAACAGTCAAAGTACAGAGGACCCAGAGATATGGAGGGCTAGGCTCTGAGATGACGATAGATCTGCTTTTTGAAGGATGATAGGTCATAAGAATTAGGAAAGACAGAAGGAGGAAAAGAGTTCCAGAGTCTGGAGGTAGATGGGAAGAAGCAGTCGCTACACCGACCAATCCGCGAGCTACAAATATGTATCAGGAATAGTAATGGCAGTCAAAGATTTGCAAGCTTCCTCGTTTCCTCAAAAGGGGCTCTTAAATTTGAGGTGAAACTTGCCACTGGTATTAATTGATAGTAACTGCGTGTTAGAAACGAATATTATTAAATAAATCCGCATGAACACCGAATATTCTTGGATATTCGTTACACATCTCTTGTTATCCCTTCACATCTGACAAGTCATTACACTCTCCATTTCTGTTTCTCTTTACTTTATGTATTCTTCGTGCCCAGACCTGATGAGGGCTGTTTTATTTTGTTTATTTTTTGGCCCGTTCTGGTGTCACATTCATACAAAAAATAAGAAAAAAGTAAGCAATGGCAAAGAGTTAAAATTCGCATGCTAACATTGATAATAATAGTTACAATATTTGTTATTACAGTTCGGACAAGTCAATATGTACATACCTTTTATATATATATATATATATATATATATATATATATATATATATATATATATATATATATATATATATATATATATATATATATATATATATATATATATATATATATAATCAGGTATTAAAATTAAAACGAGTTTAGCAGCTGAAATATAAAGAAATCTGCGTGTTAGTCATAGCAATAACAGTAAAATTTCAAGTGCAATTCGTGTGTTTGTTAACAAACAAACAAACAAACAAACAAACATTTGCTTTCATTTTACAATGGTTATTCTTTTACAAAACTAAGAGTACAGTTATAAGTAGGAAAATTTCCCTAAACAACAGTAAATCCTCGTTTTATGGCTACCCCCCAAATTGGGGTAAACAGCCAAGGTAAATGAAAATTAGTCACCGTGGCTCAAGCGGTAGCGTCCGCGACTCTGAGGCATCAGGTCGAGGGTTCGCGCCCCTTCACGGTCTGAGGTTAGCAAGGGCATGCACTCAGGGTAAGGATTACATCTGCCACAACAAGTCCTTCGCAAGAAGGCAACCGTCCTAGCCCTTAGTAGAAAAGGGAGTCCGTGACGTAAAACCGGAACAACAAGCCAAGGTAAATGAATGAATGTCACTATAAGTCCCCATTATGGGGGTGGACAGACTGTGTGGCTGGGGAATTAATTCTGTATGATCTTGCTATCGCCCCACAGGGAAGGGTTCGATCGCGGGTCTGTCAACTCCCATGTCAAGCACAATGACCACTCGGCCACCGCGGTTCCCATGAGTATACCAACAGCTACAAGTAAAAATTTTTCACGTGGTTCACTTTGCCTGTCATTATGTTCCGGTTTTACGTCACGAACTCCCTTTTCAACTAAGGGCTAGGACGGTTGCCTTCTTGCGAAGGACTTATTTTGGCAGATGTAATCGTTACCCTGAGTACATGCCCTTGCTAACCTCAAACCGTAGCGGGGCGCGAGCCCTCAACCTGATGCCTCAGAGTCGCGGACGCTACCGCTTGAGCCAACGTGGGCGAGTGGTAAAGATCGCGACTTTGATTCGTCAGGTTGAGGATTCGTCACGGTCTGAAGTTAGAAAGAACATTCACTCAAGGTAACGGTCACACTTGTCAAAATACAAGTCTTACGCAAGAAGGCACAATCCTAGCCCTTGGTAGAAAAGAGAGCCCATGACTTAAAACCGATCACAATAGAGACAAAATTATAATTGAAAAATCTAATTTTAAACGATATATATCCAAGTTTCAGAACTAGAACACAAACAAAAGTCCTTGAGTATGTGCGAAGGAAATTTATTTTTATCTATTTAACAAAACGTCATATATCTCCAGGCAAGCAAGATAGCCATAACTGTACCAAAAGACTTGAAGCAGTAGGGAATGAATATACCTCGCTCATCTTGCCTATGCAAAAAAGTAAGAAAATCAGGGGGAGAGAAATGATTGCAAGCACATCGTTCCCCTATCCCTTTTAGTCCCTTCACAGCACCCTATCCCTTTTATTTGTCCCTTACGAGAAGTAGGGTATTCGAATGTCGCACCCCCTCTCCTACATCACCAGGAAAAATGGAGCAAAAATTTAAAAAATGGGGGAGAGAGAGGATTGCAACTCCATCGTTCCCCTATCCCTTTTAGTCGCTTCACAGCACCCTATCCCTTTTATTTGTCCCTTACGAGAAGCAGGGTATACGAATGTAGCACCCCCTTTCCTACATCACCATGAAAAAAAGGTGCAAAAATGTGAAAAATGCACAAAAGCTCTCTGTGATTCTTTACCCTTGTGCTGTCAAGTCTAATGATGGGAAAGAAGAGGACGTTTATCTGAGGGGAAAAACAAAACACAGTAACAACCTTAGGAGAGCAGAGGGGAGGGGAGGAGATTCTGTCAGGGAAGAAGATGAAAGGACCCTTTTCTCATTACCTGTGTAAATAAGAAACTTAACAGGAAATACCAAGAAAAATAATTATATTTTTTTTCTGTTTTTAAGGTAGTGTTTTCTATAATAATAATAATAATAATAATAATAATAATAATAATAATAATAATAATAATAGTAATAATAATGATAATGATAATGATGATGATGATGACAATAATAATAATAATAATAATAATAATAATAATAATAATAATAATAATAATAATAATAACAATAAAACCTTTATTTCCATTATACAATGGGTATTCGTCAGCCGGGGCAAGCCCCAACCCCCCACTGTGGTGACCAGCCACAGCAGTAACCTCCCCAGTAAACAGCTTAAACTGTCGGTCCTGGACGGGAACCGATCTCTCGACCTCGTGAATGCGAAGCCAGCATATTCAGGAACGCTCTGGGATCTTTTGTAATTTCTTCTGCATTTTTTTTTAATTTCCAAAATCATTCTCGCAATTCCAAACGAAATTCCTTCGAAATACTTCACGATTTTTTTTCCCAATTCTTCTGTTTATTTCTCCTGCATTCTCCGCCCCTCTTTCCCCTCGCTAATAGAATTTTTTCCCCTCGGAGAAGATCAACCGAAGGTGAAACGAGGGGAGTGGTGTGACCCCATCTTTTTTCCCCTTTCCATCACTGTTTCCTTCAATTCTTTTCCATTCTGTTCACATTCCACAGCTGTCTCTTATTTTCCATCTTCAATTTACAGTTAAAAAAGCTTATAAGAAGTCTACAAAAGAACCGTAGCGTAATCGGTAGAGTACTCGTCTCTTATTGATTGCGCAAAACTTAAACTCCAAGTTAAGTTTTCATGGGTACCCTCCCATGTTGGGATAGTAGGTAATGAAAAGGCTGACAGGCTGGCAAAAATGGCAAATGAGAGTTCAGTGTCTGAATCTATAACCACACTGACTCAGTTTAAAACAATGTTGTATAATGAGATTATGGAAGAGCAAGAACTTTCTACACTCACACAACATGTAAGCAGCTGTTCGATCCAACATTATGAAAACTTCAGAAGGCTGAGACACAAATACAGCATGGGTAAAATGCTTACAGGTGACTGTGATAGAGTTGCTGCCCGTATAAGACTTGGTTATAGAAATATATGGGAGGTGAATTGCGAGAAAACTGGTAGAAAGCACCCAGAACACTCAAAATGCCATTTATGTGAGTGTGAAGGGGGCAACAATTTAGTACACTACATTGCAGAGTGCACAAAGCTTAAGGACTTCAGACCTCTTGGCCTGAGCTACTTTGAACTTTGTGTGCACTTTTGCAACCCAGAGAACTTATATCCTGTACTTAGTGTATACCCAACGTTGAAAATGTAATTCTTTTACCCTCTTCTCCGTCTACATCTTTTCCCACATTTATGTGGGGTCGATGTTTCTGGTCAGTTTTCTCCATTTATTTCTGTCCCATACCTCATCACCCAACAAACCTTTAGACCTCAGATCATCATTGATGCAATCCATCCACCTACGCTTTGGTCTCCCTCTCCTTCTACCCTGTATATCCATTTCCATCACCCTCCTCCCAACATACTGTTCATCCCTTCTAACGACATGACCATACCATCTTAGTCTACTTTCTTGTATATTATCTGATATTTCTATAACTTTGAAAAAAAAAAAAAAAAAAAAAAAAAAAAAAAAAAGAGGGGTGGAGGGAATACCTTCTCTCTCTCTCTCTCTCTCTCTCTCTCTCTCTCTCTCTCTCTCTCTCTCTCTCATATGCCTTTTTATATACATAAGCCACTTTTCCCCTTATAAGGTGAGTGGCTGAGTAAAGGAATAATGCTCTGACTTTCTGGGAAGAGAAAGTACAGAGAAGGGTTCTTTCATTCCCTTCGCTCCGCCCCACTTAGTCTACTCTTACGACACGCAGGGGAACATGGAGGAAGTATTCTAACCCCCTCCCTCAAGAGCTCATATGTATGTATATGTGTGTACATGTATGTGTATATGTATATATATGTGTATATGTATTTATATGTATATATGTATGTATATGTGTATATGTATATGTATGTGCATGTCTATATGTATCAATAATTACTACTTTTGATTCATAACTCTATCTATATACAAAAGCTGTAGTAATGATGATGGCAATAATAATAATAATAATAATAATAATAATAATAATAATAATAATAATAATAATAATGATAATAATAATAATAATAATGATAATAATAATAATAATAATGATGATAATAATAATCATGATGGTGGTAGCAATGGTTGTGATAATAGTGATAATGGATTAATTGACGTAATTCTCTCTCACGTACATAATTTGAAGGGTGGAGAAGGGGAAAGGCTTTCAGTCTTTCTCTTTCTTTTCCTTCCAAATTTATCCTCCATTATATGGCACTGTGTTTATGTGTATGTATGTATGTATGTTCAGGTTTATATGTGTACGTATATGCAATTAAGTACATGCACTTTCCTCTGCTGTGTTACCCTCAGATGACAATGATGTGTATGAGTATGCATGGATGTGTCTTTATCTGTAGTAAGGACGAATAACTCCTTTTGCTGAAATGAATACCACAAACTCTCTCTCTCTCTCTCTCTCTCTCCTCTCTCTCTCTCTCTCTCTCTCTCTCTCTCTCTCTCTCTCTCTCTCCTTGATATGTATGGCTATGAAGCCCCAGTGGTGTTTCTATTGCTCATCTAATTAATGCATGCATATATATATATATATATATATATATATATATATATATATATATATATATATATATATATATATATATGTATGTATATATATGTGTGTATGTATGTGTGTGTATATATATATGTACCTACTTATTATTCTAACCTGAAAATTGTTATTCTATATCTGCTTCAAATTGTCTGCAGTAGTACTGTTGAAAAGTTAAATGTAATTTAAATGATAGCACTCAACAAGGGCTATTGAAAATATTGTCACAATGATTACTCTTCAAGTACTCTTCAATTATTACACTATATTTTATTATTAATTACTTGCTATGATATTTAAAATTAATTGCAAATTCTATTAGTATGTTATTTATACATAACCACATAGATTGTAATGTTATCAACTGCAATATGACTGGGAGTGCCCATGTGCACATGTCCCCATGTACAGTTATCTGAATAAATAAAAAAATAAAAAAATAAAAAAAGATGACAGAGCTACGTTCGAGGAAAGGCATCCATCCATCCAGCCTTAACTCCCCAACTTCAAATCCGAGTGTGTACACCCCTTAAATGGGGTCTAATAGTGACAGAAAAAAAAGTCAATGTCTCAAAATGGCCTCAAAATAATAATTTATAAACTAGTGAAGTATTACTATCTACCTTGGCTGTTTCCCCCATTGGGGGGTAGCCGACATAAAAAAAGAAACAAAACTAGAATTTGGGGAGAAGTTACTCTCCCCTCTACTCCCCCTCTTCTTTGACGTCTCGCGGGAGGTTAATATAAGGGGGGGGGGATTCCCAGTCCCCTCGCCCCGTCCACTTGTAGTCGCCTCTTACGACACTAAGAGAAGTAATTAAAGTAATCTAAACAAATATTGTAACTAAAACTGTGTACCAAAATAGCTTTTCTAAACCTGAATTCTCAAAAAATACTAAAACGATGATGAAAGCAGCCAAATGAATATGAAGGAATGTTCCGGTTTTACGTCACGGACTCCCTTTTTTGCCAAGGGCTAGGACAGTTGCCTTCTTGCGAAGGACTTGTTTTGGAGAGATGTAATCGTTACCCTGAGTGCATGCCCTTGCTAACCTCAGACCGTGACGGGGCGCGAACCCTGGACCTGACACTTCAGAGTCGCGGACGCTACCGCATGAGCCACGGTGACTACTCCCAATGAATACGAAAAAATGCAGTTAAAATATTAACCTTTAGCTATACAACAAATACATTTTTTGACCCCATTTTTCACAGTGCCATATTCTCTCGCCCCTGGCGTCCCTTATCCCTTAAGTTCCCTTCATCTCTTGCCCTTTCTTTTCCCATACTTCCCTCCCAGCTTATTCCCTCCATTACCATTATTCCCAAGGGACACGACTTCCTAATGGTCCATTTTCAACATGGTTTGGCAATCATTACTGGCTATGGATTTCCTCCAACATTTACTTTCTTATTTTACTCACACTCACCATTTTCTGGGGAGGGAGGGGGCACCGCCATAGCGCATCCAGTAGCGCGCTTGACAAGGGACATGATAGACCTATTGCTTGAGTTCACGGCTGGGCGATAGGAAGGATATCCAGCGTTTATATCCCCAGGTTCAATTCGTCTGTGTCCACCCCCATATTGGGGGAAAACTAAGGCATCTGTTGTGGGGATCTCGGTAGCTTAGTGGCTAGAGAACTTGACTCTGGAAGTGACAGACCCGCGTTCGAGTCCATAATAATAATAATAATAATAATAATAATAATAATAATAATAATAATAATGATAATAATAATCAGAAGAAGAAGAAGAAGAAAATAAAAGAAGAAGAAATGAACGTGATGTACAAAAGACCAAGCACATGTTAAAAAAAACAACAACCTGCAACGCAATCTCCCAAACATAACACAATATAATATTTCTTCCGTTAAAAGTAAATATATATATTATCGGCGGGAGACAATAAATACACATAGAAGGGGAGCATGGCACGAGGGGAAAAAAGTCACTGACATAAAAAACCTATTTCACAGTAATTAACTCAGATAAAAGACTCGGAGATCTCTAATGCTTCTACCATGTAGCGTTGACAAAGCTGATGTAACACATTATGTCAGAGGGGAAAAATGTAACCCAATGGAGAGGGGAAAATGCAAGACTTTAAAGAGAGGACATGCAGGATATTAATATAGAGAGGGAAAACCAAGGAAAATGCAATTCTACTATTAAGGTGGTAAAGCTGATGTAAGACATTGTCAGAGGGGAAATGTAACCCAATGGAGAGGGGGGAAATGCAACACTTTAAAGAGGGGACATGAATATTAAAATAGAGAGGGAAAGCCAAGGAAAATCCAATTCTACTATAAAGGTGACAAAGCTGATGTAAGACATTGTCAGAGGGGGAAATGTAACCCAATGGAGAGGGGGAAAATGCAAGCCTTTAAAGAGGGGACATTCAAGATATTAAAATAGAGAGGGAAAGTCAAGGAAAATGTAATTCTACTATAAAGGTGACAAAACTGATGTAAGACATTGTCAGAGGGGGAAATGTAACCCAGTGGAGAGGGGGAAAATGAAAGACATTAAAATAGAGAGGAAAAACCTAGGAAAATGTAATTCTACTGTAAAGGTGACATTTTTTTTTTTTATGATTGTGACACCAGGACGGGCAAAAAAAAAAAAATAATAAAACAGCCCTCATCGGGCTTGGGCACGAAGAATACATAAAGTAAAGAGAAAAAGAGATTAGGACTGTAATGACTTGTCAGATGTGAAGGGATAATAGATGTGTAATGAATATCCAAGAATATTCCGCGTTGATGTAGGCATATAATAAGATAGCTGATGTAACACATTATGTCAGAGGGGAAAATGTAACCCAATGGAGAGAGGGAAAATGGAAGACATTAATGAGGGGAAATGTAGGATATTAAAGTACAAGTGGAAAAGTAGAGGGAAATGTAATATTCTCCTACGTAACGCTGACAAAGCTGATGTAACACATTATATCAAAGGGGAAATGTAACTCGATGGAGAGAGGAAATGCCAGACTTTCAAGAGGGGAAATGTAAGCTATCAAAATAGAGAGGGAAAGCCGGGGGGTAAGTTAATATTCTTCCATATATGCTGTCGATGCTGACGTAACATATTATGACAGAGGGAATAAAAAGAGGGAAAATGCAAGACTTTGCAGAGAAGAAATGTATGATAATAAAGTAGATAGGGAGGGGAGTTCCGGTTTTACGTCACGGACTCCCTTTTCAACTAAGGGCTAAGACGGTTGCCTTCTTGCGAAGGACTTGTTTTGGCAGATGTAGTCGTTACCCTGAGTGCATGCCCTTGCTAACCTTAATTGAAAGGGGAAATACAAGCCTTTAGAGAGGGGACATTTAAGATATTAAAGTGGTAAGGGAAGGGAGAGGAAAATGTACGACTCTAAGATTGATTTTTGATGAAAAGATGTATGCAAGGAAACAGGGAAATATCTGCATAATAAATAACAAGGTTGAAAGCATTGCCAGTGATAGAATAAAAAAAAAATAAGGATATAAGTACTGAAAATGATAGTTGAGTTTTGATGAAAAGGTGTAAACTCTGAAACCGGGAAAGTTTTAACCAAAAAAGTAACCAGGACAAATTGTTGAAAATTGATAAATTGTGATGAAATTTGCCTAAAAAGTCACCTAAACAAATATTTTCTGTTAAAATTGTTCTTCGCTTAGAAAAAAAAATGTGAAACAGTGACTGCGTGTGATGGAAAATACAGTGAAAAAGAGAAAATAGATTTTCATTGTTTTTTCACACTTTATTTGTCAATATTAGCCCCCATTTGGGGAGGACATAGATGGACTGAAGCTGGGGAATCAAGGCTGGATGCTAATTTTGTCGTCCCGTTGTGGGTTCATCACCTCCCAAGCCGAGCATTCTCACGGTTACGCTACAGCGGTCAACGGCGATATTTGAATAATTGGCTGCATGTGACAAAGAGCAGTTCTGGTTTTACGTCACGGATGTCCTTTTCAACCAAGGGCTAGGACGGTTGCCTTCTTGCGAAGGACTTGTTTTGGCAGTTGTAATCGTTACCCTGGGTGCATGCCCTTGCTAACCTTAGACCGTGACGGGGGGCTACAGATATTGATAAATTGAGAATTCTATCAATATTTGACTTTTTATATTCTATATTTGACCATGTATAAATCAAATAATAATATAATTTTCAATTCATTTAAAAACAAATTCCTTACTTAATATGATTATTTAAAATGAATTGAAAATGCTAATGATATTTAATTTATACATGACCAAAAATAGATTGTAATGTTAACAACTGCAATATCACTGGGAGTGCCCATGTGCACGTGTTCCCATGTGCAGTTATGTGGTTAATAAATTAAATAAATAAATGTGTCATTGCTGGAAGCAGACGTACAAGAAACGATACTGGAAACATATTGACTGAAACATGAAACAGACAGAGCAATGAAACGAAACTGAATTGTAATGAAAATTTCATAGCAAAAAAAAAAAAAACAAGTCATAGCTCCCCCTTATAAGGGGGGTGGCTGAGTCAAAGCAAATAACCTTGACTCTTTGCGGAAAGAAAATACAGAGAAGTGGAGTGGAAATCTGTATTAATGTGAAGGAAATTCAACGAAAATAAAAAGTCACAAACAAAAATATATTTATGCCAAGAAAAATAATTTATTAAGTTGTTATAACATACTACATATTAAAAAAAAATATAATAAAATAAATAAATATATATATATATATATATATATATATATATATATATATATATATATATATTTGAGAAATATCAAATCTCCGAAACATAAAAAAGTTACAATATAAAGAAAACTTATTTGATTTTGTATAAACACCATCAAAATACAAAAATAAACCAATGTTCCTCTATATATCAAACAAACAGATACAAA
>JAXCGZ010000727.1:17500-44609 GCA_037179515.1 Halocaridina rubra
GATAAATTTGAACATTACAATGAAATATGAAGAGAAACTTGAACATTTCAATGCAAAAATGAAAGAGAAGCATATCTTGTATTACATGAAGGCTGACTTTATCAGTATATGAAAATGTTATAGATATTTATAAAGATTGTTCGACTGGAAAGGATTCTGAAAAGGCATAAGACTCACATATTAAATTCTCCATTAAATGGAATTAAAGCAATGTAAAAAAAAAATATACACAAACCGATATTACTAATATATGATATTAAAAACCAGACTGAATTTTATAATTAAACCTAAAAACAAAATAAACAAAAATAAACAAAGACTGAAATCGTCAAAGTCACTTAAAACATAGATAAAAACTCAATACAAACCAAATATACCAATAAATAAAACCTTTATAAAAATCTATATAAATAAATTCATCAATATATATATATATATATATATATATATATATATATATATATATATATATATATATATATATATATATATATATATATAACAAACAAACGAGAAACAAACGCAAAACAAATGAATTAAGCAATACGTGAATCAAAATTTATGATAACTCACAAAGGGGAAAAAAACGGGTTAGTTTCATTAATAAAACCGAAGAAAGAAGTTTCCTTAGAATCCTAAAAACACAAAACCAGCATTCACTGGGTCAGTTGTAACATGAAAGCATTAAAAGATCTTCACTTCCCCTCAACTAAGAACATATAACTAAGAAAAAAAAGTTGAAATAAGTTACTCTTGAAACCCAGAACATAAAACCAGAATTTAGAAGGTCAGTTAGAACATTAAAACAATTATGACTCCTCGTTTCCCCTCAAGAAAGAAAGTAAACACGCCATTGTTTTCATTTTTTCTCCCCTAAAGCTTTCCTTGTTTCCCCCTGAGCTCCTCCCTATCCTCTCTGGCTTCTACCTTCCCCTCCTTGCTTCTGATACATCGCCTTTAAAACTTCAAGCGTGCCTCGCTCCCCTCGGACTGCTCTACCTGGAAACTCTGCCGACTCCCCTCGTTTTCTCTCAAAAGTAGCTTCTTTCCCCTCTTTACCATTACCAGGGAGTCTGGATTCAATGTCTTTACTTACATTATACACACACACACAAACGCACACACACATAGTTTATATATATATATATATATATATATATATATATATATATATATATATATATATATATATATATATATATATATATATATATATATATATATGAAAAGGAAAAGTTTCAAGCCAATAAACATGCGGCTTTTGGCGTCAAGAATATTTGTATGGTTTTATAATTTATAAAAATGCAATTAAAAATTTAAATAGAAAATATGCTAGAATTTCACAATATTTTTTTCTGTTTATTTAAAAGATAAATATAAAATTTTAGGTAACTGTTTCAGTGCTGGAAAATGCTTATTCCATAAAAATTCACGTTCAAAAATATCTTAATTATACCCTATTCCCAAGGATGCCAAAATTTAGTAAGAACTTTAAGAGCACTAAATATCAGTTTAGTTTTTAAATACAAATAAAATCTCAGAATACAATGATAAAAAATAGTCCAGTTTCTAATTCTTATATTATATATAAGATTTCACGTAGCCCCGTCACGAACTGAGGTTAGTAAGGGCATACACTCAAGGTAACGATTACATCTGCCAAAACAAGTCCTTCGTAAGAAGGCAACCGTCCTAGCCCTTAGTAGAAAAGGGAGTTCGTGACGTAAAATCGAATCCATCAATCCATATATAAGATTTCAAGAAGATAATTTTTTCCATTCATATAACTGTACATGGGGACGTGCACATGGGCACTCCCAGTCATATTGCAGTTGTTAAACATTACAATCTATATTTGGTCATGTATAAATTACATATTGACTTTGAGAAGTAGGCTACAGTGTTCATCCGAGTAGGATATATCTAAAATTTCGTGTGAGTCAACATAAACATCATGTTTGAAATGGTTAGTCGTCTAGTGCCTTGTTCCAACATTATGCTGACTCCTGTCACCATAGTGACTGGAACAGTGCCTCTATAGGTTATGAAAATTTTGAAGGGTAGCAAATATTTGACAAAGCACTGAGTATGCCACAATGGTCATCAATCACCGAATGTGAAATTGTTGGACTAAAACTTGCTATTGAACATGTTCTCAGTGCTAGGAGAAATGCTATCATATTCTGTGACTCACAGAGTGTGCTTCTGTCACTGAGATCATTAAAAAACTCCTACAAAACTCACATGGCTGAAATTCAAGAGGCTCTTATTAACTGCGCAAAACTTAAACTCCAAGTTAAGTTTTCATGGGTACCCTCTCATGTTGGGATAGTAGGTAATGAAAAGGCTGACAGGCTGGGAAAAATGGCAACTGAGAGTTCAGTGTCTGAATTTATAACCACACTGACCCAGTTCAAAACAATGTTGTATAATGAGATTATGGAAGAGCAACAACTTCCTACACTCACACAACATGTAAGCAGCTGTTCGATCCAACATTACCAAAACTTCAGAACGCTGAGACACAAATACAGCATGTGTAAAATGCTTAGAGGTGACTGTGATAGAGTTCCTGCCCGCATAAGACTTGGTTATAGAAATATATGGGAGGTGAATTGCGAGAAAACTGGCAGAAAGCACACACAACACTCTAAATGCCATTCATGTGAGTGTGAAGGGGGCAACAATTTAGTACACTACATTAGTGAGTGCACAAAGCTTAAGAACTTCAGACCTCTTGGTCAGAGCTACTTTGAACTTTGTGTGCACTTTTGCAACCCAGAGAACTTATATCCTGTACTTAGTGTATACCCAACATTGAAAATGTAATTCTTTTACCCTCTTCTTCATCTACATCTTTTCCCACTTTTATGTGGGGTCGATGTTTCTGGACAGTACAGTGGTAACGCACTGGCTTCGCATTCACGAGGTCGAAAGATCGGCTCCCGTCCAAGACCGAGAGTTTAAGCTGTTTACTGGCAGGAACTGCTGTGGTTGGACACCACAATGGGGGGTTGGGGCTTGCCCTGGCTGACGAATACCCATTGTATTGAAATGGAAATAAAGTTTCTAAAGTTTCTAAGTTTCTACTTGTTTCTGTCTCATACCTCATCACCCAATAAACCTTTAGACCTCAGGTCATCACTGATGCAATCCATCCACCTACGCTTTGGTCTCCCTCTCCTTCTCCTACCCTGTAAATCCATTTCCATCACCCTCCTCCCAACATACTGTTCATCCCTCCTAACGATATGACCATACCATCTTAGTCTACTTTCTTGTATCTTATCTGATATTTCTATAACTTCGAGAGAAAAAAAAAAAGGTGGGGAAAGGTGGAGAGAATACCTTCTCTCTCTCTCTCTCTCTCTCTCATATGAATTTTTATATACACAAGCCACTTTTCCCCTTATAAGGTGAGTGGCTGAGTAAAGGAATAATGCTCTAACTTTCTGGGAAGAGAAAGTACAGAGAGGGGGTCTCTCATTCCCTTCGCTCAGCCCCACTTAGTCTACTCTTACGACACGCAGGGGAACATGGAGGAAGTATTCTAGCCCCCTCCCTCAGGAGCTCATATGTATGTATATGTGTGTACATGTGTACATGTATGTGTATGTGTATATGTATATATATGTCTATATATATGTATATATATGTATATGTTTATGTGTATGGGTATGTATATATATATATATATATATATATATATATATATATATATATATATATATATATATATATATATATATATATATATATATATTTATATATAGTTGTGAAGCGACACAGGTTGTGGAAGAGCCGGGAGGATGGGCTGTGGCACTCCAGCAGTACCAGCTGAACGGTCGCTAGCTCCCTCGTCATTGCCCATAGTGCAAAGTAATCCCCTTATTGTTTCCTTTCTTGAGTCGGCTACCCCCCAGTTAAAGGGGAAACAGCCAAGGTAGATAGAATGTATGTGTATGTCTATATGTATCAATAATTACTACTTTTGATTCATAACTCTATCTATATACAAAAGCTGTAGTAATGATGATGGTGATAATAATAATAATAATAATAATAATAATAATAATAATAATAATAATAATGATGATAATAATAATCATGATGGTGGTAGCAATAGTTGTGATAATGGTGATAATGGATTAATTGACGTAATTCTCTCTCATGTACATAATTTGAAGGGTAGAGAAGGGGAAGGGCTTTCAGTCTTTCTCTTTCTTTTCCTTCCAAATTTATCTTCCATTATATGGCACTGTGTTTATGTGTATGTATGTATGTATGTTCAGGTTTATATGTGTACGTATATGCGATTAATTACATGCACTTTCCTTTGCTGTGTTACCCTCAGATGACAATGATGTGTATGAGTATGCATGTATGCGTCTTTATCTGTGGTAAGGACGAATAACTCCTTTTGCTGAAATGAATACCACAAACTCTCTCTCTCTCTCTCTCTCTCTCTCTCTCTCTCTCTCTCTCTCTCTCTCTCTCCTCTCTCTCTCTCTCTCTCTCTCTCTCTCTCCTTGATATGTATGACTATGAAGCCCCAGTGGTGTTTCTATTGCTCATCTAATTAATGCATGCATATGTATATGTACCTACTTATTACTCTAACCTGAAAATTGTTATTCTATATCTGCTTCAAATTGTCTGCAGTAGTACTGTTGAAAAGTGAACTATAATTTATAGCACTCAAAAAGGGCTATTGAAAATATTGTTACAAATATTACTCTTCAATTACTCTTCAATTATTACACTATATTTTATTATTAGTTACTTGCTATGATATTTAAAATTAATAGCAAATTCTTTTAATATTTTATTTATACATAACCAAATAGATTGTAATGTTTATCAACTGCAATATGACTGGGAATGCCCATGTGCATATGTCCCCATATACAGTTATCTGAATAAATAAAAAAAAAGTGCCTCAGTTTTAGAAAGATTTTTCTTTTTATTTATTCAGATAACTGTACATGGGGACATGTGTACATGGGCACTCCCAGTCATATTGCAGTTGATAAACATTACAATCTATTTAGTTATGTATAAATAAAATATTAATAGATTTTGCAATTAATTTTAAATATCGTAGCAAGTAACTAATAATAAAATATAGTGTAATAATTGAAGAGTAATTGAAGAGTAATAATTGTAACAATATTTTCAATAGCCCTTGTTGAGTGCTATCATTTAAGAAAGAAGTAGTGAAATTATAATTAGAAACCTCTTGGTACTTATCAACCTAACTGAACATAGATATTTTAATTTGAGTCATGGTGTATTCATTTGTCTTTTATCAAGTACGCTTTATTCCAGTATGAAAAACAAAATTGTAAATAAATTTTTTTTAGTTAATGGTAACAGTGATTTGTTTGTTAACAAGAAATAATTCACTTTGTATCATTGTTATTGTTTTGATGTTGCTGTTATTACGATACTTGCTATCATTGCTATTACTTTTTTTTATTTGTATTATTACTAATAGTAACATTATTGCTTCTTTATTAGTCAATTTACCGTTTTTTACTGTTGCTACCGCTATTATTATTATTATTATTATTATTATTATTATTATTATTATTATTATTATTATTATCATTATTATTATTATTATTATTATTATTATGATTATTATTATTATCATAAGTATTATTATTGTTTTACAAACCAAGTAAATAGATAAACGCTAGAATTGTCTATCTACAACATGGAGAAGAATCACGCAAACTACACAATAAAAAAATGTGCCCCAAAAATGCCCCATAAAGAGGAAACATGGGAATTCGCAGAGGAAAAATGAGGATGACACGGAAGGTTTGACGTAGGAAAAACATACGCTATTGTTCTAAAAGAAATATTCATTCTTGAGAGAGAGAGAGAGAGAGAGAGAGAGAGAGAGGGAGAGAGAGAGAGAGAGAGAGAGAGAGAGAGAGAGAGAGAGAGAGAGAGAGAGAGAGAAAAAAGAGAGAGAGAGAGAGAGAGAGAGAGAGAGAGAGAGAGAGAGAGAGAGAGAGAGAGAGAGAGAGAGAGAGGAGAGAGAGAGAGAGAGAGAGAGAGAGTTACAAATCGCTAAAACAATGCTTCTTTTTAGTTTTAAACATGGAAGTCTTTATTTTTCCCAGCTTAGCATATTTTTTTTCTTTATTCGAGTTTCTGAAATAAGACGGAATGCTTCAAGGGGGTTTTATGGGAAATATATTACAACAAGATGAATTACACCCATTGTTAAAAGAGAGAAACCATTCTTTCGCCATATGTTGAAGGAATTACATATATTTACATAGGCTCCGCATAGAACTGAAAGGTGTGTGTGTGATTACCTAATTGTGTTTACGGGAAAGAGCCCAAAGATCGTATCTTCCCGTCTCCTCATCGGTTCCATTTTAGACTTAGTGATACTTATCATACCTGTCCTTAAAACTATGGATTGAGATAGCATTAACTACCTCCTCGCTTAGCCAATTCCAATTATCAACTACTCTTACACTGAAAAAGTATTTCCTTACATCCTGCAAAGAAGTTTTCTTACCAAGCTTCAAACTATGACCTCTAGTTCTAGAGCCAGCCATATCAAAATATCGATCCCTATCCACTCTATCATAACCATGAAGGAATTTAAAGACTGTCACCATATCCCCCCTCACTCTTCTAGCTTCGAGTGATGGTAAGTCTACTTCCCTCAGCCTCTCGTCATAACTGAGATTGCGTATTTCTGGCACCAGTTTCGCGGCATGTCTTTGAACTTTTTCAAGCTTAGCTATGTGCTTTTTCAAGTGCGGATTCCAAAAGGGGGCTGCATATTCGAGTTTTGGCCTCACATAGGTTACGTAAATATTTCTGAACATTTCCTTGTCCATGTGCCTGAAGGCTACCCTTACATTTGATAAGAATGCATATGCTGCCCTTACTATGCCATTTATATGTATTTCTGGAGACAAATCTGCCAGTATGTTTACTCCTAGATCTCTCTCATTTTCTGTCTCTTGAAGTTGTACTCCAGCCACCGAGTAGTCAAGCTTGGGCCTTCTTGCACTTGTACCCATTCTCATTACCTTACATTTTGAAGTATTGAATTTCATTAGCCACTTTTCTGACCACTCATGCAGATTATTTAGATCTGCATGAGTGGTCAGAAAAGTGGCTAATGTGTGTGTGTGTGTGTGTGTGTGTGTGTGTGTGTGTGTGTGTGTGATTACCTAATTGTGTTTACGGGAAAGAGCCCAAAGCTCGTATCTTCCCGTCTCCTCATCGGTTCCATTTTAGACTTAGTGATACTTATCATACCTGTCCTTAAAACTATGGATTGAGATAGCATTAACTACCTCCTCGCTTAGCCAATTCCAATTATCAACTACTCTTACACTGAAAAAGTATTTCCTTACATCCTGCAAAGAAGTTTTCTTACCAAGCTTCAAACTATGACCTCTAGTTCTAGAGCCAGCCATATCAAAATATCGATCCCTATCCACTCTATCATAACCATGAAGGAATTTAAAGACTGTCACCATATCCCCCCTCACTCTTCTAGCTTCGAGTGATGGTAAGTCTACTTCCCTCAGCCTCTCGTCATAACTGAGATTGCGTATTTCTGGCATAAGTTTCGTGGCATGTCTTTGAACTTTTTCAAGCTTAGCTATGTGCTTTTTCAAGTGCGGATTCCAAAAGGGGGCTGCATATTCGAGTTTTGGCCTCACATAGGTTACGTAAATATTTCTGAACATTTCCTTGTCCATGTGCCTGAAGGCTACCCTTACATTTGATAAGAATGCATATGCTCCCCTTACTATGCCATTTATATGTATTTCTGGAGACAAATCTGCCAGTATGTTTACTCCTAGATCTCTCTCATTTTCTGTCTCTTGAAGTTGTACTCCAGCCACCAAGTAGTCAAGCTTGGGCCTTCTTGCACTTGTACCCATTCTCATTACCTTACATTTTGAAGTATTGAATTTCATTAGCCACTTTTCTGACCACTCATGCAGATTATTTAGATCTGCATGAGTGGTCAGAAAAGTGGCTAATGTGTGTGTGTGTGTGTGTGATTACCGAATTGTGATTACCTAATTGTGTTTACGGGAAAGAGCCCAAAGCTCGTATCTTCCCGTCTCCTCATCGGTTCCATTTTAGACTTAGTGATACTTATCATACCTGTCCTTAAAACTATGGATTGAGATAGCATTAACTACCTCCTCGCTTAGCCAATTCCAAGTATCAACTACTCTTACACTGAAAAAGTATTTCCTTACATCCTGCAAAGAAGTTTTCTTACCAAGCTTCAAACTATGACCTCTAGTTCTAGAGCCAGCCATATCAAAATATCGATCCCTATCCACTCTATCATAACCATGAAGGAATTTAAAGACTGTCACCATATCCCCCCTCACTCTTCTAGCTTCGAGTGATGGTAAGTCTACTTCCCTCAGCCTCTCGTCATAACTGAGATTGCGTATTTCTGGCACCAGTTTCGTGGCATGTCTTTGAACTTTTTCAAGCTTAGCTATGTGCTTTTTCAAGTGCGGATTCCAAAAGGGGGCTGCATATTCGAGTTTTGGCCTCACATAGGTTACGTAAATATTTCTGAACATTTCCTTGTCCATGTGCCTGAAGGCTACCCTTACATTTGATAAGAATGCATATGCTGCCCTTACTATGCCATTTATATGTATTTCTGGAGACAAATCTGCCAGTATGTTTACTCCTAGATCTCTCTCATTTTCTGTCTCTTGAAGTTGTACTCCAGCCACCGAGTAGTCAAGCTTGGGCCTTCTTGCACTTGTACCCATTCTCATTACCTTACATTTTGAAGTATTGAATTTCATTAGCCACTTTTCTGACCACTCATGCAGATTATTTAGATCTGCATGAGTGGTCAGAAAAGTGGCTAATGTGTGTGTGTGTGTGTGTGTGTGTGATTACCTAATTGTGTTTACGGGAAAGAGCCCAAAGCTCGTATCTTCCCGTCTCCTCATCGGTTCCATTTTAGACTTAGTGATACTTATCATACCTGTCCTTAAAACTATGGATTGAGATAGCATTAACTACCTCCTCGCTTAGCCAATTCCAATTATCAACTACTCTTACACTGAAAAAGTATTTCCTTACATCCTGCAAAGAAGTTTTCTTACCAAGCTTCAAACTATGACCTCTAGTTCTAGAGCCAGCCATATCAAAATATCGATCCCTATCCACTCTATCATAACCATGAAGGAATTTAAAGACTGTCACCATATCCCCCCTCACTCTTCTAGCTTCGAGTGATGGTAAGTCTACTTCCCTCAGCCTCTCGTCATAACTGAGATTGCGTATTTCTGGCACCAGTTTCGTGGCATGTCTTTGAACTTTTTCAAGCTTAGCTATGTGCTTTTTCAAGTGCGGATTCCAAAAGGGGGCTGCATATTCGAGTTTTGGCCTCACATAGGTTACGTAAATATTTCTGAACATTTCCTTGTCCATGTGCCTGAAGGCTACCCTTACATTTGATAAGAATGCATATGCTGCCCTTACTATGCCATTTATATGTATTTCTGGAGACAAATCTGCCAGTATGTTTACTCCTAGATCTCTCTCATTTTCTGTCTCTTGAAGTTGTACTCCAGCCACCGAGTAGTCAAGCTTGGGCCTTCTTGCACTTGTACCCATTCTCATTACCTTACATTTTGAAGTATTGAATTTCATTAGCCACTTTTCTGACCACTCATGCAGATTATTTAGATCTGCATGAGTGGTCAGAAAAGTGGCTAATGTGTGTGGTGTGTGTGTGTGTGTGTGTGTGTGTGTGTGTGTGTGTGTGTGTGTGTGATTACCTAATTGTGTTTACGGGGAAAGAGCCCAAAGCTCGTATCTTCCCGTCTCCTCATCGGTTCCATTTTAGACTTAGTGATACTTATCATACCTGTCCTTAAAACTATGGATTGAGATAGCATTAACTACCTCCTCGCTTAGCCAATTCCAATTATCAACTACTCTTACACTGAAAAAGTATTTCCTTACATCCTGCAAAGAAGTTTTCTTACCAAGCTTCAAACTATGACCTCTAGTTCTAGAGCCAGCCATATCAAAATATCGATCCCTATCCACTCTATCATAACCATGAAGGAATTTAAAGACTGTCACCATATCCCCCCTCACTCTTCTAGCTTCGAGTGATGGTAAGTCTACTTCCCTCAGCCTCTCGTCATAACTGAGATTGCGTATTTCTGGCATAAGTTTCGTGGCATGTCTTTGAACTTTTTCAAGCTTAGCTATGTGCTTTTTCAAGTGCGGATTCCAAAAGGGGGCTGCATATTCGAGTTTTGGCCTCACATAGGTTACGTAAATATTTCTGAACATTTCCTTGTCCATGTGCCTGAAGGCTACCCTTACATTTGATAAGAATGCATATGCTCCCCTTACTATGCCATTTATATGTATTTCTGGAGACAAATCTGCCAGTATGTTTACTCCTAGATCTCTCTCATTTTCTGTCTCTTGAAGTTGTACTCCAGCCACCAAGTAGTCAAGCTTGGGCCTTCTTGCACTTGTACCCATTCTCATTACCTTACATTTTGAAGTATTGAATTTCATTAGCCACTTTTCTGACCACTCATGCAGATTATTTAGATCTGCATGAGTGGTCAGAAAAGTGGCTAATGTGTGTGTGTGTGTGTGTGATTACCGAATTGTGATTACCTAATTGTGTTTACGGGAAAGAGCCCAAAGCTCGTATCTTCCCGTCTCCTCATCGGTTCCATTTTAGACTTAGTGATACTTATCATACCTGTCCTTAAAACTATGGATTGAGATAGCATTAACTACCTCCTCGCTTAGCCAATTCCAAGTATCAACTACTCTTACACTGAAAAAGTATTTCCTTACATCCTGCAAAGAAGTTTTCTTACCAAGCTTCAAACTATGACCTCTAGTTCTAGAGCCAGCCATATCAAAATATCGATCCCTATCCACTCTATCATAACCATGAAGGAATTTAAAGACTGTCACCATATCCCCCCTCACTCTTCTAGCTTCGAGTGATGGTAAGTCTACTTCCCTCAGCCTCTCGTCATAACTGAGATTGCGTATTTCTGGCACCAGTTTCGTGGCATGTCTTTGAACTTTTTCAAGCTTAGCTATGTGCTTTTTCAAGTGCGGATTCCAAAAGGGGGCTGCATATTCGAGTTTTGGCCTCACATAGGTTACGTAAATATTTCTGAACATTTCCTTGTCCATGTGCCTGAAGGCTACCCTTACATTTGATAAGAATGCATATGCTGCCCTTACTATGCCATTTATATGTATTTCTGGAGACAAATCTGCCAGTATGTTTACTCCTAGATCTCTCTCATTTTCTGTCTCTTGAAGTTGTACTCCAGCCACCGAGTAGTCAAGCTTGGGCCTTCTTGCACTTGTACCCATTCTCATTACCTTACATTTTGAAGTATTGAATTTCATTAGCCACTTTTCTGACCACTCATGCAGATTATTTAGATCTGCATGAGTGGTCAGAAAAGTGGCTAATGTGTGTGTGTGTGTGTGTGTGTGTGTGTGATTACCTAATTGTGTTTACGGGAAAGAGCCCAAAGCTCGTATCTTCCCGTCTCCTCATCGGTTCCATTTTAGACTTAGTGATACTTATCATACCTGTCCTTAAAACTATGGATTGAGATAGCATTAACTACCTCCTCGCTTAGCCAATTCCAATTATCAACTACTCTTACACTGAAAAAGTATTTCCTTACATCCTGCAAAGAAGTTTTCTTACCAAGCTTCAAACTATGACCTCTAGTTCTAGAGCCAGCCATATCAAAATATCGATCCCTATCCACTCTATCATAACCATGAAGGAATTTAAAGACTGTCACCATATCCCCCCTCACTCTTCTAGCTTCGAGTGATGGTAAGTCTACTTCCTTCAGCCTCTCGTCATAACTGAGATTGCGTATTTCTGGCACCAGTTTCGGGGGCATGTCTTTGAACTTTTTCAAGCTTAGCTATGTGCTTTTTCAAGTGCGGATTCCAAAAGGGGGCTGCATATTCGAGTTTTGGCCTCACATAGGTTACGTAAATATTTCTGAACATTTCCTTGTCCATGTGCCTGAAGGCTACCCTTACATTTGATAAGAATGCATATGCTGCCCTTACTATGCCATTTATATGTATTTCTGGAGACAAATCTGCCAGTATGTTTACTCCTAGATCTCTCTCATTTTCTGTCTCTTGAAGTTGTACTCCAGCCACCGAGTAGTCAAGCTTGGGCCTTCTTGCACTTGTACCCATTCTCATTACCTTACATTTTGAAGTATTGAATTTCATTAGCCACTTTTCTGACCACTCATGCAGATTATTTAGATCTGCATGAGTGGTCAGAAAAGTGGCTAATGTGTGTGTGTGTGTGTGTGTGTGTGTGATTACCTAATTGTGTTTACGGGAAAGAGCCCAAAGCTCGTATCTTCCCGTCTCCTCATCGGTTCCATTTTAGACTTAGTGATACTTATCATACCTGTCCTTAAAACTATGGATTGAGATAGCATTAACTACCTCCTCGCTTAGCCAATTCCAATTATCAACTACTCTTACACTGAAAAAGTATTTCCTTACATCCTGCAAAGAAGTTTTCTTACCAAGCTTCAAACTATGACCTCTAGTTCTAGAGCCAGCCATATCAAAATATCGATCCCTATCCACTCTATCATAACCATGAAGGAATTTAAAGACTGTCACCATATCCCCCCTCACTCTTCTAGCTTCGAGTGATGGTAAGTCTACTTCCCTCAGCCTCTCGTCATAACTGAGATTGCGTATTTCTGGCACCAGTTTCGTGGCATGTCTTTGAACTTTTTCAAGCTTAGCTATGTGCTTTTTCAAGTGCGGATTCCAAAAGGGGGCTGCATATTCGAGTTTTGGCCTCACATAGGTTACGTAAATATTTCTGAACATTTCCTTGTCCATGTGCCTGAAGGCTACCCTTACATTTGATAAGAATGCATATGCTGCCCTTACTATGCCATTTATATGTATTTCTGGAGACAAATCTGCCAGTATGTTTACTCCTAGATCTCTCTCATTTTCTGTCTCTTGAAGTTGTACTCCAGCCACCGAGTAGTCAAGCTTGGGCCTTCTTGCACTTGTACCCATTCTCATTACCTTACATTTTGAAGTATTGAATTTCATTAGCCACTTTTCTGACCACTCATGCAGATTATTTAGATCCTCCTGAAGTTCTCTACCACTGTTCTCGTTTTTTACTTTCTTCACAATCTTTGCATCATCTGCAAACATATTCATGAATGAATTTACAGACTCTGGTAGGTCATTTACATATACAAGGAACAAAAGTGGCCCTAAAACTGAACCCTGTGGAACTCCACTACTAACTCTTCTCCATTCAGACACTAAGTGTCTTACTCTAACCCTCTGTTCCTTTCCTTCTAAGTAAGTTTTTATCCATTCCAAAACATTTCCACCTATTCTAGCCATTGATTGCAGCTTCCTAATAAGTCTCCCATGTGGAACAGTGTCAAACGCTTTCTGGAAGTCTAGGAATAAGCAATCTGCCCAGCCCTCTCTTTCCTGTAAGATTTGGCTTACCTCATCATAAAATTCTAATAAGTTTGTTACTGTTGATCTACCTTCTCTGAAGCCATGTTGCCTCACTGACAAAAAGTTGAAGGATTCCAAGTGAAGAGAGATATGTTTCCTTAGTAGTTTCTCCATAACTTTGCAAACTATGCTGGTCAAGGAAACTGGTCTATAGTTCAGAGCCGTATCCCTCCTTCCCTTTTTGAAGATAGGTATCACATTTCCTTGTTTCCAGCATCTTGGAATCTCCCCCGACTCCAGTGACTCCTTAAATATGATACTTAGTGCCACTGATATTGTGCTTGCACATTTTTTAAGCACATGAGGGGATATGTCATCAGGACCTGTAGCTTTATGAACATCTAAATCCATCAGCGCTTTGCATACCTCTGTGGCTGTAATGTTGATGTTCTCTAATACCGGCCCTTGAGTTTCTATTGCTGCAATCTGAGGGGGTGGGGTATTTTCTACTGTAAATACTGACTGAAACTCCTTGTTCAATTCTTTGCAGATCTCTTCATCCGTCTCAGTGATGCTTCCATCCGCTCTCTTTAGCCTTAAAACCTGTTCTTTTACCTTCAGTTTTCCTCTGATAAAGCTGTGGAAAAGCTTGGGATTTTCTTTAGCCTTCCTGGTGATGTCCCTCTCATAGTCTCTCTCTGCCTCTCTCCTTTTACTTAGGTAGTCATTTCTTGCTCTTTTGTAGGTTTGTCAGGCATTTATGTTTTTTCTCCTCCTATACCTTTTCCAGCATTTGTCTCTCCACTCCTTAGCTCTTTTACACCCATTATCGAACCATTTCTCTCTGGCATGAATTACACCTACTTTGGTGACAGGTATGCAGCAATCTACTATCTTCCCATATTTCTCACAAAAGATGTCATACATTTCTTGTACAGATTTGTTGTAAAATAAGGTTCTCCAGTCAATGACTGCCAAAAGCTCATTCATTATGATGTAATCTCTTTTCGGATAGTTCCTCCTCATGTCCTCAGTGCCTCTACTCTCGGGAAGAATATCTTCAATGATATACTCCATCAACAACACACAGTGGTCACTCTTTCCAATTCGTGGTTCATACTCAATTTTTTCAATATCCAACACATTATCTGTGAACAGTGATGGCTCATCCCCACCCCTGGCCCTTGTTGGTTCCATTACATGTTGGTGTAGGAAATTCCCTTGTACGCAATCTAGGAATCTTGCCCCGAATGAGTCCTCACCACTGTGTGGGTCAAGATTTATCCAATCTATCTCTTTATGATTAAAGTCTCCCATAATCAAAATCCTACATTTTTTTTACCGTGCCATGTTAACAACTGAGTTTATGACTTCAATAGTACCTATATGACTTTCCTCATAAACTTCAAGCCTATTTTGGTTCCTTGGTGGGTTGTATACAACAGTTATTATAATGCTCTCTGACCCAGTATTTATGCGAGCAACAAGAAATTCCTTGAACTCACTTTCTATAGCCAAGTTTATTTCTTCGACTTGAATCCTTTCACTTATGAGCAGTGCTATCCCTCCACCAGTCCTCTCAGATCTTTCAACCCTTAGTATTCTGAAGCCCTTAGGAAAAACTGTGACACTGTTTATGTCCTCACTCAACTTAGTCTCTGTAATTGCTACTATATCTGCCTTACTGTTGTGAATCCTATCTTTTAATTCTACTGCCTTACCAGCTAATCCATCAGCATTTGTGTATAACAATATTAATGAGGCCCCATCCCCTGATCTTCTATCATTATCTTCTTTATCTCCCCTTTGTCTGGAAGAACTCTGTAATGAAAATTTTTCTTCTCTTCTTCATTTCTTTCATCATTTAACCTTCTTGCCTCTTGCAACAAGTTTTTGATCTTTCCCATCTCTTCCTGTGTTCTGTATCGTCTAATGAACACTTCTTTGAATTCTTGAAGGTCTTTTAGACTTTTTTTTCTCAACAATATTTCCCTACATGTTTCCCCTCTCTCAAAGGTTACTTTTGTTGGTCTCGGCTTTCCTTCCTCGAATATTTACCTAGTTGGTGTATGTTTACAATATCCTCAGGACCACATACTACTCCAAGCTTTCTTATCAGGTCTACAACCCTAGCTTTATTTTCTTCAAGTCTCCCCTGCCATGTTGGCTCCTGGGATTCGCTTATGCCTGAGATTACCACTGTCTTCTCCTTATCAAGTGCCTGTCTGATGAGTGGGTTTGCCCTTTCCATCACAACGTCTTTCATTTTTTTGATTACTGTCTCTTTATAGTCAACTGTTAGTATGTTTTCCAGTGCCACCACCTTTACAGCCTCTTTTACTGCCACATTCCCCTTTAGTGCATCAGCAAAGGAAGTTTTCATGGCATCATTTTCCATATTCAGCTCCTGGAACTCTTTTCTGAACTGTTCAATGTTTTCCTTAATCTGGACATTCCAAGCAGCAATCTCGTCTCTCTCAGAAGAGAGCAGTGAACTAACATCTAATTCCTTTAGGTTGTCATTCAGCTGTTTGTTTTTATCTTCTTGTTTAGAAATTCTAGATTCTAGTTGACTCTTTTCCCCTTCCAGCTTCTTTATTCTTTTTTCTAGTTCCTTTCTCTCCTGCCCTTGTGCTTTATTTGCTTCCTCCAAAGATCTTATTTGCTCTCTGAGTGTTTCATTCTCTTTCATTTCTCCATCCATATTCCGAATTTTATCATCAAGGCTTATAACCATTGCCTCTAAATTCTTGATTTTCTGTTTAAGTCTCCTAATGGCTACCCCTCCTACCGACCCATGGATGGGAGAGGTTTGGGACAGAGATGGCATCATTTTTATGTTCTCCCTCTCACAGAATATAGAAAGAAGACGAGAAAGAGGAAAAAAAAAGAGAAAACTTTTAATTAAGCTTCACACAGAATTTTTATATCTCCATATAAGTGCTATTTAGTGACTCAGTTTATCTCTTTTCTGGTAACACACATCTTAACTTAAAAACTTGACCATGGTAATTTAAGGATAAAAAGAAAAAGAAAAAAAATGCAATAAAACAAAAGTCAAACCTGAAGGAAAAATTCGAATTTGTGTCTGAGGTGGCACCCACCTGTTTCTGCTATATATTCTTCCTAACTGATAAACTCACTTGCTAACCAAGATATGTTATCACAGGATTAGACTACATTTAACTCAATATATATACAAAAAAAAATAGTAAAAGAGAAAGCTAAAAGAAAAGCAAAAAAAATGAAGAAAATAAGACAGCTGTACTACTTGGCAACTTACCTCAGTACTGTTGGCAGGTGGATATTTTTTTTTTTTTTTTAATTATTCAATTATTTCGTGTATCAAACTAACTAACAAGTTAATATAAATGGGAAGGATACTGATTTTAACAATATATGGAACCACAGGATCAGGTAAACGGCTTAAGAGCTTTCCCCAGTTTACACAAAAAATTAGGTAATGTGATGTGATGGCTTCACCTCTGGCAACTCTTCTAAATTTCCTTCAAGGCAGAACTGGACGGCAGCTTCTCTCTCCCCTCACGAAAATGTTCTCAATTTTTTCCTTTAATATTTTGGACAGTCTCGTCATACAACAAATATAAGTTTTGTACTCACAATACTCTGCAGGATTTCAGATTTAGGGAAATTATGGTAAAGTTTTCCACTAAGCACTTAGTCACTCGAATGTGACTGCAGTGCCAATATACGCAACTCAAGCAGTGCACGCATGCATATATTCCACTGTAGCTCAAAGACCCGAAAATCACGTGCTGCTAAAGACAAAGGTAAAGCCCTCATACTTGAGCAGGTAAAATTCCTTAACACTGCAGATAATTAGATGCAGATATCACTCTCCCAACTTTCTATTCTTTAATTTTCCTCTTTCTTTCTAATTAATCACACCCTTCTTACTACAATGAACCTGTCTCTTATCTCTATGTCATACCTTTTCTTCATAAATTGATATGTGTGTGTGTGTGCATGCATATATAAGGAGATTCTCATGGGTGTATGTGTATATGTATATGTATATGCATATACGTGTGTGCGTATGTTTGTGTATATTTGACTGCATGTATGTATACGAGTGTACATGGAAGTGCGTCTGCGTGTATGTATGGATGTATGCGTACACACATGTGTATGTGAGCATACACACGTGTGTATTTGTATGCATGTGGTCATGTGCTGCTCTGTGCACATGTGTATAAAAATATTCTGTGCATATGCATGCTTATGGAAACATGCATAAGTATCTTACTGTATGGATGTTTATGTGTATGTGCATTCATGTGTTCATGTATGTATGTGTGCATACATGGGTATGCATTCATGCTCATGTGCACATGTGTATTTGTGTGCATGTATATGTATGCATGTTTGCATGTGAGTATACAAGTATTTGTATGTATGCATCTGTGTGTGTGCATGTATGCATACATGTGTGCAGATACATGTACATATATACGTGTATACATGTATATGTGCATCACTATTCCTATAACTGTTGGTATGATTATTGTTGTGACACTAGTGATTGTTATTATAATCATTAACTTCATGATTATTACTATAATTAGGCATTTCCATGTGTGCATGTGTGTGTGCATGTGTCTGCATATATATATGCAAGTATGTGCACATATATATGTGTATGCTTGTATGTGTGAATCATCATTCTCACAACTGTTACCATAACTGTTGTTGTGACACAGGTGATTGTTATTGTACTCATTACCTTTGTGATTATGACTGTAATTCTTGTTATCAAGGCCCTAATTATGCGTTCTGATCTTTTCATGCATTACAAACTCTTAACTTTCAATATTCATTCTTTGAAGAAAAGATTTGTGGATATTTTGCACTACGTTAAAAAAGAGAAACCAACATTTGTATGTCTGCAAGAAAGTTTGCACTCTCATCAGTTGTGCAACATAAGAGGCTATTCCAAGTATTCGCTTGATAGTAAGCAAGGCCTCACCACATATATTAGTAACTGCATTCCCCATCAGTTAATCGAAACCACCTCTAATCCAAGTAATGATGGTGAGGACAACAAGAATGTCACATACATGCTTTTCAAAATAAATGTCAAAACCAATCCTTTTTATGTTTGTAATACATATATTGGAACTGATGCCTTCAATGAAGCAAAATTACCACATCCTCTTATTTATGAGAACATTATATTCGCTGGAGATTTTAATGCAAGGCACAAAGAATTTGCAGAAACATCTGATAACATCTGTAATTACAATGGCAGACGGCTCTATGAGTTTATCAGTGATAACAATTTTACCTTACTAGGACCACGTTTGTGTACCCACCTTAGAGGTGGTAGACTAGACTACATATTTTATCATGGTTTAGAGTATGGGAAAGACTTTACTTGTAGAAGAATAGACGATCTATTGTCTGACCATTTTGCACTTGAGAGCACATTCCTACTCGATTCCGGCATTTGTCAAGCACATAAAAGAAAGCAGATAAATATTCCTATCGAATTCGTTGCCCTTTTTCGCTCTTTTATGGCTTCTACATTTGAAAATATAGATATTCAGACCATTACAGACCAAGAAATCTATGATCTCTTAATAGAATGGATATATTTATTCCATAGAACTTACATACACAAGCCTAAGCACAAAGCAATCAAGAAGAAAAACAATTGGACAGAAGATAACAAGCTAAACACATTTAAAAAACAGGTAGACAGTGCAGTTGATATGTATAAAAGGGACAACAATGCAACCACTCTTGAAAATCTGCTACTTACGCTACGAGAGTACCGTGAGCTTTAAAGTGATGTCCGAATTAAGCACTTTCAAAACTTCCTACAGTCTACCAATGCTCATACTAGTAGTTCTAAAATCTGGCAGTCAATTAATGCTCTGGTAGGTAAAAACATCAGTGTGTCACAAACAAATGATTCCCAAACTCTTGCTGAAGAACTTCTCTTACAGTACTCTAAGACATCTTCCTTTGAAAACCTTCCTTGCGATATTCAACAACGATTAAGAAATCTTGACTTTGAAAGAATGATGAACATAGAATTATCTTGTGCAAGAACAATGGAAGAGGACAGATTCATTGACTACATAACTAAAAATGAGTTGGACGTTGCTCTCTCCCATGGGAACAGCACCTCCCCGGGTGAGGATGGCATTACGTACCAAGTAATCTGAGATCTCAATGATGATATTTGTAATGGTATTAATCCAATTCAGTTTTTATTCAGCACTATTTATAATGAGGGTACACTCCCAGAACAATGAAAAAAAAGCATTATTATTCCAATTCCAAAAAAAGAAAGTACAAAATTAAGACCTATCTCTCTGCATCCTGCTTCTGCAAAGCCTTTGAGAGAGTCATTCTTAACAGAATTGATTTCACTCTCGAGGGAAAATTACCAAATAATTTGTATGGATTTATGAAAGGAAAAAGTACCAAAGACTGTTTTGTGGAATTTATGAATGTTGAGCACTGCTCTGAAGTCACTGTTTTTCTAGATTTGCAAAATGCCTTTGATATTGCAAACAGAACCGTTATTTTGGATCATTTAGCAACTTTAGGGGTCAAAGGTAAACTACTGCAACTAATTAGATGCTACCTAAGTAGTCGAACCTCTAAAGTGTACTATAAAGGCTATCTTACTTCTAGCGAAAAGGAATTTACACTGGGAACTCCTCAGGGAGGAGTTCTGTCTCCCCTTCTCTTTAACATCTTAATGGATAAGCTTCTCAAGTCTCTCAGACTACCAAATGATGAATGCACCATCATATGTGATGCAGACGACATATGTATAAGGGCACCTCTGCCAATGATATGCAAATAATACTTAATGAATTTTCTCAAGTATCAAAAGACATTGGTCTTGTCATTTCAACTCTAAAAACAAAGTACTTTTCCAGTATCTCGCAAGAGCCTCACCTTGTATTAAGCAATCAAATGGTTAAGGTGTGCAAAAATCACAAATATTTGGGAATACCAGTTCCTTCTCTTCCTCACACAGAGTATGTCAAAGATTTGTGTGAAAGACTGCAACAGAGACTCAGACCGTTAAAGCTTCTTGCCAATAGGGTATCTGGTGTTGGAATTAACATATGCCGAACTTTCTATCTCGCATATGTCAGGTCATTAGTCGACTATCACACCCTGCAGCTCTGTACTATGACTACCTCTATCTTAAGACCCCTAGAAAAAATTCAGAACAAAGCAATGAGGATTATTCTTGGCTGCCCTATGAGCACCAGAATTATTAATATGCAACATGAATTAAACCTCCCACCTTTGATAGAACATATCAAACAGTCAGCTGTGATATTTGGAGTTAAATTAGCAAAATCAGCTCAGCCTCATCCATGTAATGCTGGTCATTTGCAAGGGCAGCAGTCAGCGCCAACAATCATTAAATCACTAATAAAAGGTAACATACAGTATGAAAGACAAATTCACCCCAAGATATTTAAGCTTATAACCAATGAGACAAAAAAACATAATGTAACACTATTTACTGAGAGTGGTCCTGCATGATTAATAAATCCTTGCAAGAGGATTGGGCCAGGAATTCTCTTTCCAATATTATCATCTGGTCCGAATGTCGCTCCAATCATTAAAAAACATCAATGGTTAGATGAAATTGAAGTCTTTATTGGAACTAGTTTCCCAAATAACAATGAAACACTCTGCATTTACACTGATGGGTCTCACACAAGCAGTACAGGAAGGTCTGGGTGCAGCATTGTAGTTTATGAAAATTTTGAAGGGCAGCAAATATTTGACAAAGCACTGAGTATGCCAAAATGGTCATCAATCACCGAATGTGAAATTGTTGGATTAAAACTTGCTAATGAATATGTTCTCAGTGCTATGAGAAATGCTATCATATTCTGTGACTCACAGAGTGCACTTCTGTCACCGAGATCATGAAAAAGCTCCTACAAAATTCACATGGCTGTAATTCAAGAGACTCTTATTAACTGCGCAAAACTTAAACTCCAAGTTAAGTTTTCATGGGTACCCTCTCATGTTGGGATAGTAGGTAATGAAAAGGCTGACAGGCTGGCAAAAATGACAACTGACTCAGTTCAAAACAATGTTGTATAATGAGATTATGGAAGAGCAACAACTTTCTACACTCACACAACATGTAAGCAGCTGTTTGATCCAACATTACAAAAACTTCAGAAGGCTGAGACACAAATACTGCATGGGTAAAATGCTTGCAGGTGACTGTGATAGAGTTGCTGCCAGCATAAGACTTGGTTATAGAAATATATGGGAGGTGAATTGCGAGAAAACTGGTAGAAAGCACACAGAACACTCAAAATGCCATTTATGTGAGTTTGAAGGGGGCAACAATTTAGTACACTACATTAGTGAGTGCACAAAGATTAAGGCCTTCAGACCTCTTGGTCTGAGCTACTTTGAACTTTGTGTGCACTTTTGCATCCCAAAGAACTTATATCCTGTACTTAGTGTATACCCAACATTGAAAATGTAATTCCTTTTCCCTCTTCTTCATCTACATCTTTTCCCACTTCTATGTGGGGTCGATGTCTCTGGCCAGTTTTCTCCATTTGTTTCTGTCCCATACCACATCACCCAACAAACCTTTAGACCTCAGGTCATCATTGATGCAATCCATCCACCTATGCTTTGGTCTCCCTCTCCTTCTCCTACCCTGTATATCCATTTCCATTACCCTCCTCCCAACATACTGTTCATCCCTCCTAACGACATGACCATATCAACTTAGTCTACTTTCTTGTTTCTTATCTGATATTTCTCTAACTTTTGAGAGAGAAAAAAAATGGGGGAAAGGTGAAGGGAATACCTTCTCTCTCTCTTTCTCTCTCCCTTTCTCCCTCTCTCTCCCATATGCCTTTTTATATACATAAGCCACTTTTCTCCTTATAAGGTGAGTGGCTGAGTAAATGAATAATGCTCTGACTTTATGGGAAGAGAAAGTTTAGAGAGGGGGTCTCTCAATCCCTTCGCTCTGCCCCACTTAGTCTACTCTTACGACACGCAGGGGAACATGGAGGAAGTATTCTAGCCCCCTCCCTCAGGAGCTCATATGTATGTATATGTATGTATATGTATATATATAATATATAATATATATATATATATATATATATATATATATATATATATATATATATATATATTAATAACACTGAACTGTTAACATACAGACTAAAATAGAAGGAAAAGCCCATTAAAAAAAACAATGAAGATATATATATATATATATATATATATATATATATATATATATATATATATATATATATATATATATATATATATATATATGTATAGGGTGCTTGTTGGTTTCGTGGCCTGGACTGGTCACCTTCTCAAGGTACAATCGATTGTACTTTGAGGAGGTGACCAGTTTTGGTCGCGGGATTGGTGGGTGCTTTGTATATATATATATATATATATATATATATATATATATATATATATATATATATATATATATATATATATATATATATATATATATATACATATATATATATATATATATATATATATATATATATATATATATTATGTATGTATGTATATATATATATATATATATATATATATATATATATATATATATATATATATATATATATATATATATATATATATATATATATATGTATGTATGTATGTATATGTATGTGTCTGTCTATGTATCAATCATTACTACTTTTGATTCATAACTATCTATATCAAAAGCTGTAGTAATGATGATGGTAATAATAAGAATAATAATAATAATAATAATATAATAATAATAATTATAATAATAATAGTAATAGTAATAATAATAATAATAATAATAGTAATAAGAATAATAATAATAATAATAATAATAATAATAATAATGATAATAATAATCATGATGGTGGTAACAATAGTTGTGATAATAGTGATAAAGGATTAAGCTGACGTAATTCTCTCTCATGTACATAATTAAAAGGGTAGAGAAGGGGAAGGGCTTTCAGTCTCTCTCTTTCTTTTCCTTCCAAATTTATCTTCCATTATATGGCACTGTGTTTATGTGTATGTATGTATGTATGTTCAGGTTTATATGTGTACGTATATGCGATTAATTACATGCACTCTCCTTTGCTGTGTTACCCTCAGATGACAATGATGTGTATGAGTATGCATGTATGCATCTTTATCTGTGGTAAGGACAAATAACTCCTTTTTGCTGAAATGAATACCACAAACACTCTCTCTCTCTCCTCTCTCTCTCTCTCTCTCTCCTCTCTCTCTCTCTCTCTCTCTCTCTCTCTCTCTCTCTCTCTCTCTCTCTCTCTCTCTCTATCTATCTATTTATCTATCTATCTATCTATCTATCTCTCTCTCTCCTTGATTTGTATGACTATGAAGCCCCAGTGGTGTTTCTATTGCTCATCTAATTAATGCATGCATACGTATATGTACCTACTTATTATTCTAACCTGAAAATTGTTATTCCATATCTGCTTCAAATTGTCTGCAGTAGTACTGTTGAAAACTGAAATGTAATTTATAGCACTCAACAAGGGCTATTGAAAATACTGTTACAAACATTACTCTTCAATTACTCTTCAATTATTACACTATATTTTATTATTAATTACTTGCTACGATATTTAAAATTAATTGCAAATTCTATTAATATTTTATTTATACATAACTAAATAGATTGTAATGTTTATCAACTGCAATATGACTGGGAGTGCCCATGTGCACATGTCCCCATGTACAGTTATATGAATAAAAAAAAAAAGTAGGCATCCAACCGCAAGATACATTCTGCTATTTCACTATATGCAACTTATAGAGTGCCTGCGAACATATGTTTCAAAGTAATGCCTTAAAAAAATATAGGTAATTCAAGTGCTGTAAGCAGCGAAGCGGCAACATCAAACGCTTCAAGAGCCAACGGTTTGAGTGCCACAAAGGGAAGCATCCAACCGCAAGGTACTTTCTTATGGGTAACCTTTTCCAAAAGGGGAAAACAAGAAGAATTGAGATGGCTGAAAAGGGGAAAAGTGAGAATAACGAAAACGTGTGAAAATTGGAAAGAAGTGTGAGAATCAGAAAGAGGGATGAGAACTACTGTGAGGGGTAAGAATTAGGAAGAGAGATGAGAAGAAAGAAGGGAGAGAACTAGAGAGATAGAGGGTAAAGATATGGAAGAGGATGAAAACTAGGATGAAAGGTAATAAGAAAGAAATATGAGAACCATGAAAATGGAAGAGAACAAGGAATAGCTGAGAATTAACAAGACGGGTGAAAATTATAATTAAAGTGAAAACTAGGAAAAAAGTGAGAACTAGGAAGAAGAGTTGGGAATTAGGGAGAGAAATGAGAAATGAACGGAGTGAGAATTAGAAGAGGGATGAGAATTAGAATGAGTAATGAGAATTGGGGAGTTCGATAAGAATGACAGAGAGGGGTGAGAACTAGAGGAGTGATGAGAATTAGGAAGTTGGATAAGAATGAATAAGTGTAAGAAAAGGGAGAAACGGTGAGAATTAGAAAGGAAATTGAAAAAGAGAAGCTGAGATAAGAAGTACCTCAAGAGGCGAACAAACACACACACACACACACACACACACACAGATCTAGGAGTAAACATACTGACAGATTTGTCTCCAGAAATACATATAAATGGCATAGTAAGGGCAGCATATGCATTCTTATCAAATGTAAGGGTAGCCTTCAGGCACATGGACAAGGAAATGTTCAGAAATATTTATGTAACCTATGTGAGGCCAAAACTCGAATATGCAGCCCCCTTTTGGAATCCGCACTTGAAAAAGCACATAGCTAAGCTTGAAAAAGTTCAAAGACATGCCACGAAACTGGTGCCAGAAATACGCAATCTCAGTTATGATGAGAGGCTGAGGGAATTAGACTTGCCATCACTCGAAGCTAGAAGAGTGAGGGGGGATATGGTGACAGTCTTTAAATTCCTTCATGGTTATGATAGAGTGGATAGGGATCGATATTTTGATATGGCTGGCTCTAGAACTAGAGGTCATAGTTTGAAGCTTGGTAAGAAAACTTCTTTGCAGGATGTAAGGAAATACTTTTTCAGTGTAAGAGTAGTTGATAATTGGAATTGGCTAAGCGAGGAGGTAGTTAATGCTATCTCAATCCATAGTTTTAAGGACAGGTATGATAAGTATCACTAAGTCTAAAATGGAACCGATGAGGAGACGGGAAGATACGAGCTTTGGGCTCTTTCCCGTAAACACAATTAGGTAATCACACACACATATATATATAAAATACTAATAACCACGAATTTTCTTTTTAGGTTATCAGGGGACACAAACTCACTTCGCAAGTTACTAAGTTATGCTGCCTTATCCAACTGAGCCACTATGACAGACAAAAGTCTGCACATCATGACACAACCAATGTACACATACAGATACTGATATGCAAATATATATATAATATATATATATATATATATATATATATATATATATGTGTGTGTGTGTGTGTGTGTGTGTGTGTGTGTGTGTGTTACACTGTCTTAACAAGAGGTTGGGGGAGAGGCTAAAAAAAACAAAAGTTTAAGCGGCAAAGCTTTGGCTCAGAATGTGATGTTTATGCTTAAGATTTATCTTTCCCAAGACCCTGGGAGGTGGCGAAGAGACCAGTAACCAACCCCCCCTGAGGTTTTGCATTTGAGGGGTTTTGTGGAATAAGAGGGTAACCTCTAACCTTTCCCCTTTTCAAAGGCGCGCAAGACGTAAACTAAGAGCAAAACCCCAGAAGTCGAGGGAAAAGGATTATAAAAGTGCGTAAGTGTGCGCGAGAGAGAGTGAGTGAGAGATTGAAAGAGTGAAATAGATAGATAGATAGATAGAACGATAGATAGATAGATAGAACGATAGATAGATACAGATAGGTGAATAAAGAAATATATAGATAGCTACAAAACATTAATAGCTAATAGCTTGGCAGCTTATATTTTTTATAGACATTTTTTTTTTTATTTCAGATAACTGTACATGGGGACATGTGCACATGGGCACTCCCAGTCATATTGCAGTTGATAACATTACAATCTATGTGGTTATGTATAAATAACATACTAATAGAATTTGCAATTAATTTTAAATATCATAGCAAGTAATTAATAATAAAATATAGTGTAATAATTGAAGAGTACTTGAAGAGTAATCATTGTGACAATATTTTCAATAGCCCCTTGTTGAGTGCTATCATTTAAGTTACATTTCACTTTCCAACGGTACTACTGCAGACAATTTGAAGCAGATATAGAATAACAATTTTCAGGTTAGAATAATAAGTAGGTAAATATATATATATATATATATATATATATATATATATATATATATATATATATATATATATATATATATATATATATACACATACACACATATACACATACATATATATAACATATATACATATATATATACATACATACATACATATACACACACATACACATACATATATATACATGCATGCATTAATTAGATGAACAATAGAAACACCACTGGGGCTTCATAGCCATACA